>CABEEJ010001152.1:146420-177701 GCA_901482245.1 Timema douglasi | reverse complement strand
TTACACATTAGCGTAAGTGCGTACAACCCGAACGGGTAGTAAGACGCGGTGCTAATAATAATAATAATAATAATAATAATAACAAGATACGATAGGGCACGATAGATCCTAGTACAAAGAATAGAACAAAAAATAAAATAAATAAGATATATATTATTCCTTCTTCCTCGAAACTCATGGTCCCATAGACAAAATCATTGGTCTCGTCTTGTACAGTTTGTCCACGATGGGAATGTTGGGGCTCGTATTCCAGGTGGGTGCACTTAAGAGCCAATCTTACGAACGATTATTCGGGATACTAAACGATCGAACCAGAAGTCAAGGTGCGGTTTTTTTCATTCATAGCTAAGCTAATAACTATATTGGGATCATTGAAATAGAATTTACGTTTTAAATTAATTATACATTAGTTTTTTTAGCACAGCGTCTTACTTCCCATTTGGGATATAATTTTTTATTTACTAATTACACTAATATTTTAGGGATTATGAAGGCTATATTTAGATGAATTGTACCCGCATTGGCGTTGAAGAAGAGTGGAAATCCTTTTAGGATAGACCACCCTCAGTACACCCGACCGAAATTCAGACCCATATCTCCCCGTCACCGTCAGTCTAGTCTATTGTAAGAGTGACGACGCCTTAGGCCATGCGGCTACTGAAGTGAGTCTCTAGTTAATTATTTTGCTATAATTAGTTGGATCTTCCGGATACCTAAGTAAGACGTGATGCACACACATATAAAACATCCCATATAAGAAAACACAAGAATCCTTTGGGCTTATAGTAATTATCCCCATACGGGTGCAGCAAAAATTTATTGAATTAAAAATGAACTATCAGTGACGTCATTTCAAAAAGATAGTATTTGTTGTGTGTAGTGGGAAACTGTAGGCACGCGTCATGACCAGGCAGTGTGTGTAAATGCCATCAGTGGCCGCTAGTGGACTCGTGTTTTTTATTCTAAGAAAAAGCCATGAGTGTGTGGGGGAAGTTGTAATGGTCTGGTCTCGCCAGGTAAAGGTTTTCCCCCCACGGGCAATGGCACACACTGTACACATCTTGGGCATCACGACTGCCCCTATCTTGTCAAGAACGTCACGATCTAACCTCACTAACATATCCCCGAGGGGTGGTTATGTAGAATTGAAGTTTACTCTGCATATCATCACTGAGGTAAATGCTGGTATTATGGAGAAAGGTTTTTTTATTAGCTCTCTTTATCGCGCTAGGTTAACTATTGCCAAATTACTTATTATTATTATTGGCACCACGTCTTACTACCCGTTCGGGTTATACGCACTTACGCTAACGTGTAATGGTAGGGGGATTGTGAGATGAAATGGAGACATACAGTTTAACATAGAATCCGAACCACAGTGGAGGCCTAGCATTCCTCACATTCACAAGTTGTGATTAATACACTTCTTGTCAGAGGTGAAGGAGTGGTTTGGCAATCAGATAAATCTGTACCGGGACCGAGGATTGAGCCCCGGACTTCAAGCACAGAAGTCTGACACCTTACCCCTAGATCGCAAGGTCACAGCCCAATTACTTGCTTTCAGTTTTGTCAGAAGGTAGTTTTCTGTGGTAAGAAGGAGCTACTGACAACATCGATGGCCCAACATTGAAAAAAATAATCTAATATGTAAGTGAAGCTTGATTTAAAGAAAACAAGATAATGATAGTGCTGTCTTTATATGGTAACCATACAGTTCCATCAGAGATGATATTCATTTTTGAAGGCTTAAAAATCTTCATACAGTTTTTTTAAAGGGTGGTTAGAATACTCGACACTGACTTGGGAGGTCAGTGCTCGGGTTCGCTTTATAAATTATTAGTGCAATAAAAATAAGAAGTACTAACGACCTGATATAAATAAATATTTCTTAAGCTGTGATAGGCAAAAACCTCAAAAGGTCATCGAAGTATTTCATGGGCTGGATAAGCGACGCACTACGCTTTAGTTTTTGTTAACCAAAGCCCACTTCCGTGGTTGAATAGTTTTAGCCCTAAGGCATCAATCATTCTCACTATATATTTGACTGCTGATAACTGGGATATCGGGGCTTTATTCCTAGTCGGGTCTGCTGAGGTTGAGTTTTCCCAAATGGTTTACTTATCTACCGACACGCAAATATGTGTACACTTGCTTTCAATTTAATTTTTCTAGTTCTTAACACATTAATGCAGCGGGTATGCCTACATATATGTACAACCCAAATAGTTGTTAATTCACGGGACTTAAAAAAATATTAAAAATATAAAAAATACAAATCATAAAATATTTGTTGTTAACGTTAATTCTGATAAACAAACAAATGCAGATTTTAACGTGATTTAATGGGTTTTCAAAAGTCATTTTTACCTCTATAACGGCTTTGTATAGCTTACCACCAAGGATTTATTAGAATTTAGAACAATGATTAATAATGTATAAGATAACATTTTATTTTTTCATTTTTATAAAGAGCTGTTATCTATAGGTATCTTAGGCCATAGTCCTAAAAGAGGTACGTGAGTGGGAAACACTTTTCAAAGATAAGAATAATAAAGGAATCTTTGATGAAATTCATTCGGATTAGCGTGGAGAGAGAATGATAGAATCTTTTGTGAGAAAAGCAACCTTCATATGACCAGTCAAATACGCGACTGGTAGTCACGTTGTCTAAAAGAGTCAAGACTAGACTACCTGTGACATTGACAAATATTTGTTTTTAGCACCACGTATTACTACCCGTTCAGGTTACAAACCAGTGAGTTTCGAGTCTCAGTCGGGTGTTGTGGGGTTGTTTCTATAAATGTGATTTATCACTATTGGTTTTCCCATCCACGTTTTATGATAATTCAGGTGCATTTCTGATTTTAAAAAAGCTTCTTTCCTCACGCCCTTAATTTAAATTATCATTTCCTGTCAGTTACACACCTAGGGGGTAAATGTGGCAGTTTCCTCCCTCCCTCATCCCCAAGATCTCAAATTAATTTTCAAAAATTTGTTGAGAAAGGACCATTCCAAATAGTTTTTAAAGGCATCCAATTTTCAAATATTTACCAAGGGAGAATCATTCCAAATATCTCGTAGATGCATTTAATTTTCAAAATTTGGCTAAACAGAGATAATTCCAACTGGCTTAAGGGGCCTGTAATTTTCAAAAATTATCCAGGTAAAGAACACTATAATATCTTCTAGACCAACCATTTCCTTTAAAAAGTATAATTTAAATAGCTTCTGAAGGCAGTTAATTTTCAATAATTTCTGGACAAAGATTACTTCAAAAAGCATAATCATCAAAATTGTTTTTAATTCATAGGAAATACAACCCCGAAAAGTTTCTAGGTGTATCCATTTTTAATGTAAAATTTATTTAAAGAGGGTCCTTGGACCCCTCCTCCTTTTGAGTTAGAGGACCATAAAATTTATTTTTCTAACTGCCCCCTCCGTCTCCCTCAAACACAGATATTGTTCCACCACAAACGATTCTTCTCTTCGGGTAAACAACTAAAAGTGTCCCAGTTTGTGTTGAAAATAATATGGTAAGCCCAACATTACATCCATTAAAGTGCCTTAAAAGTTCTTAATTGTAAAAATGAATTAAAACAATAGCTTTGATTTAATATTGTAGCTAAGCTAAGACCATTTAAATTATTGAAATCCCTGCCCTTAGTGACCACAAAAAAAATGGAAGTATCATCCCTAGCCCTTCCACTGAAATGTAATTGTGATCACAACTATTATAGATCCCTTCTCCCCTTCCCAATCCCAACAACCCCCAACCAAATAAAATTTCTGGGTGGCCTGTACCTCAATTATTATTATTATTATTATTATTATTATTATTATTATTATTATTATTTAGCACCGCGTCTCACTAACTGTTCGGGTTATACGCTTTAAGTACTAATTACGCTAGTGGATTAAGAAATAGGAGAGTTTAATTAGAGAAAGTGAACCCGCATTTGCGTTGTGTATGTACCTCAATTGATCAATTTGTTGACTAAAGCGTTAATCTCACCCAAGCCGGTTTGTGGGTGAAATTGAGGTTGAATAATAGGAGTGAACGTAAAAAAACTTGTATGGAACATAATAATAAAAATTAGCACTTATCCACAAGTCGAACAAATGTATTTTCGTTGCTGGCAACGCAATGTAAGATTATTATTAAAATGAATAAAACATTCTCATTTTTATAGATCGCAGCCGCTAATTTTTTTACTCAAGTAGCTCCTAAATCGTTGGGGAACGAACCTGGGACCTCTGTATCTGTAGCTAATGGCTCTAACCACTAGACCAAAAAGGCGGTCATGTATCCTCACACATACATAAAGTAAAGGTATTCAAATAAAATGCTCATAAAGGGTTTTAACAATTTTAATTTAATGTGTCACATTTATAAAGTGCGTGAGACTGATTAATAATTTATAAGTTAAATACCACCAAAATTAAAAAAATACTTAAACAAGATTTGCGTCTCTTGATTGTTTTCCCTCGCCGTTTTTTACCACCCCTCAGGACTAAGGTTATATGTATATTTACAAAAAAAGGTATATGGATGAATAAGGTAAAATAATATAGTACCCGCATTTGCGTAGCGAAAGAGAGGAGAAAACTTCTCGTTAATCTCGACTGGTATTTAAACGCTGGACTCGTCACTATCAAACCATACTCGACGGTACTGACGTTTTGGACCATGTTCCCAACGATGCGACTGCGAGTATTGTCCTTTTAAAATATTCTTTGAACAAGTATCTAAACGACTTGGCCTATTTTTAAATAAAATATGTATATCTTTGGAGTGTGGACTAGTGAATAATCCTCTCTCTACAAGCAATTAAGTGGACTGCGGCCGCCTCAATGGTCTCGGAGTAAAGGGCCCGCCTGAAGATTCAATGTTCGTGGGTTCAAACCCAATCTAGGTCAAAGGGTTTTTCTTGAAAGATAAATATCTGTGGCACAACTTCATTCAGAGGGTAAGTCAAGCTGTAGGTTTCATACCGATTGTGGCATGTAAATGAACCCTGGAAGGTATGCGAAAATATCTTTCCTGGCATATTTGGTAAGCCCTTTCGCTGTCACTCATAGAAATTCTCGTGTTTCAGAAAGTTCACGTTAAATACCTTGAGCAAATGAATATAAATTTTAAAAATTGGCCATGGGGGTGGTGTTATAGAAATCTCCCAATGAATTATGTGGATATATATATATATTTATATTTCAACAATTATTAAAATCAAAATAGTTCACAGACCAAGAATTTTAAAAAAATAACATTTAAAACGCACTCTCCTGAACATAAAACTTCAACATAACTATGTCATGGTAATAAAATAAAGCACATAAAAAAAAGTATTATTTTCAACTCAAACAGCCGAGGAATGATATTTTTTGCCTAAAATACAATTTACATAGGAAGGACTATACTTGAAAGCTAAGAATACTAACAGATCTATTTTTACTCATTCATACTTTCAAGTCCGGTCATCCGCAGCTGTAGTTTTTAATATTATTTTCAATACCGTAGGTGACCTGGTGGTCTAGCGGCAAGGTGTCAGACTTCTGTGCTGGCGACCGGGGTTCAATCCTCGGTCCCGGCATAGATTTATCTGACTACTAAACCCTTCCTTCACCTCTGACAAGACATCTTGTAAATGTAGGGAATGCCAGGCCTCCACCGTGGTTCGGATTCCACGTTAAACTGTCACAATCACCCTACCATTACACATTAGCGTAAGTGCGTATAACCCGAATGGGTAGTAAGACGCAGTGCTAATAATAATAATAATATCAATACCAAAAAAATAACACTAACAAAATTGTATCTTTTTTTAAAAAACAAAGTTGAATGAAATAAGATATGTTTATTATTTTCTAAAAAGCTCTTACTATGAACATTAAACAGTTGACAGCTCTTGGCCCGGCCAAACTATTGTGACTACGCGGTTCGCAGAAAACTCCTTTTTTATCAACTTTGCCATATCCCCATATTACTGGCCATTCAAACAGCGCACCAATGAGACCGACATAACTTAATTTTAGCGGGTGGTTGCATCAATAACCACCCAACGTCTATGTACCCAAACCCTCTCCTTCTCTTTGCTGATATTGCTCCGACGAAATCTGTACTGATGTAACCGTCTGGAGGAGGTTATGTTCTTTTTTTCTCTCCCCGTCGTTCGTTTTCATGTCGGCGTTGTGCTGTGACACCGGTTGACAACCGCAAGATTACAGTTTTATTTTGCCAAGTACATTGTACTCTTGACACACGTCCTTAATGCAATAAGTCCCGCCATAATAACATAGTCCTTACCGCACTCTTCACGACTGCCCCAATATTGTTTTTTTATAACAGACATCGACGGATGTATAACTCGAAACAAAAACATCAGATCATGAAAAAATGAGTTTTTTTAAAAAATTGCTGGAAGAAATAAAACGATTGTACATTTAATTGGATATAGCTAGTGAAGATTAGAAGATTGAAATTATCCTTAAGCCACGGATATAGCCCTATCAAGTAGAATACCTCGTATACTGAGAAATGACACGAATCCCCCGTGTCAAGGTGTCATTTTTTCAGTTTACAAAATGTTAATATTTTTCTTATTTATCTGTGAATTCGTTTTGTTTTAGTCAATAGCTCTTATCATATAAAATACTGCTGGAGATGGGGAAATCAAGTGTCCAAACCACTCTTGGTTGGTTATCCAAAATGGCTTACCACTTTTTACCCTAGGAAATGCGAGTACGTACCATTGAGAGTTCTACGGATTTTGGTCGCTCGGATGGGTTTGAGCCCACGAACACCTGGTCCTGAGGCGAGCACTTTACCCCAGACTACCGAGGTCGACATGTTTGGCATTCATCACTTTCGACATATTGCATCAATGCCAATATGATAATACCAAAATATTTCTATTATTTTATTAAATATCCACAATTTATCAATATTAGGAATTAAAAAAAAAGCTCTTATGTGTTCTTAGCCCACCTTTTTACCTGAAGTCACATGAACTGGATTATAAGTCTTTCAGTAGACTGAATTATGCGTGATGGGGAGATTTAAGTTTGAATCTCAGTTGGGTGCTCAGAGAGTGGTTTTTTTTATGTATCACTGTGATTTTCCTCTTCCCACCAATTAAGATTCACTTCCTTTAAGCTATTTTCTTCATACCTTTCATCTATATAAAACTGTTAATAGTCTTGGTGTTAAACATAGGCTCATTCATTAAATTCAAGTGTTCATATATATAAACATTTGAATTTAATGATTCCTCAATGGGCATACGGGCAAAGCTGTTCGTTTAGCCTGGTCAGATATGTTGGGGAGTGAGTGTTAAGGGATTTAATTCTTACCGGTTCTGTTTTGAAGGATTTTTGTAAATTAAATCCCAATCTCTTTCCCCTAAAATTAAGATATATTTTATTAAAAGTTCTACTTTACTCATTCAAATACCTTTAGCCTATATGTATATGATTTTATCCCGGATGCGTTACAATATAAAATAATAACTAATAGAACCTTAAGAAATATGTACTGATATTTTATTTTATTTTTTGAAATCACCGTATCTTATTACTGGGCTATCTACATTTAACTACGCGAATGGAGTGTGTAATGGGTAGGCAGACATTTAGAGGCGATATGACTTAAAATAGAGCTTGAGTGGGAAAACATTCTCATTACATCAAATAAGGATTCTATCCCTAAATCACCATTATTGGCAAACAAGGATTAGATGAGCCCTGCATTCTGTCCACGTGCCCATCAATGGGAAGTCTAATAATTGTTTTTAGGGGCGTCTTACTAACTGTTCAGGTTGTATGGATATATGATAGCTACTCTAATGATATAGTAATGAGAAAGGAAAGATTTTAGAAGTAATCTACCCGCATTTGCGTGGGAATAGAGTGAGTAACCATTTAGGAAAACCACCCTCAGTAGACCCAACCAGGTTTCAAACTCTGATCTCCCCGTCATCAGCATGCCAGGCTATCATTAGTGTTACGTCTTAGATGACTCGGCCACTGAAGTGGGTCTGATGTATTTAGAAAGCGTAGTAAGTGTACTAGACATGAAGAGTGCAAACACTTAACCACACATCATTATATTTCTTTACATTTGAGAATTAAATGATGTTTCATTACAAACCGCCCCCTTTTTTTTCTATCCGCATGGTGTGTGTTAATCTAACAGCAATTATTGCTATGCCTCTGTGCGGAGGTACACAGTGGAGACATGTCAGTATAAAAAGTGAGGGACAAGTTTGACATAGCATCAGTCGCTCTCTGCTCTTCTTCATCTTAACAGTGAACAACCATCCCCTAGTTACAAACATGAAGGTAAGATGGTGTGGTGAAAAGAATCAAACTGGGGACTCTCTGAAAAAAATAACGCTTAAGAATACTAGTAGTTTTGTCATTGCATCAGTTAAAAAATTGCTGTATATATCAAACTAATCCCATAGACAAATTTGCATAAAATATAAAAATATACTACATACTTAAATAAATAACCCAATTTAAGAATTATAAAATATTTTTTTAAATTTTACAAATTTTTAATCCTCCCCAGTCTTACTACACTTAAAGGCTATCTGCAATTATTTTCGTTAGTTATATATGCGATAAACAATTTAGAATTTATAAAAAAACATAGATAAATTTACATTCGGGAGAGTATGAAATTATTTAAGGTTAAGTCACCCTCATTACACCCTGGTGGGAGTCAAACCCCAACCTATTCATCACTTACAAACCAGGTCAGCCTAAACTAAACTGCCGTATAGCTTACGTACCTACAGATTTTTTTTATCGAATTCAATTTTATCTCCTAACATTAGAGTAACTTAAGTGTTAACTATATAGATCACTTGCTAACCAATGTGACAAATGGCTATTCATGACGATTTAAAGGATTTACGAATTTAGTTCAGTTTCATATCATTCCTACTACTTTAAAAAAAATGTATAGTTGTATACATGTTTATTCTTTGGTCCTAATAAATGGACACTTAATATATATTACTAGTTACAGCCACTAGCTCAAGTTGAGTGTTAATATTTTTAACTAATTGGGAAGAACGACAAATCTTATGGATTGACACATACATACAGAGCATACATCATTAATACTTTATCATGTAGGCTAAATTTTAAGCCTGTTTATGACAAGCTAATGTCAATATTACCCAACCTAACAAAACTAAACCTTCAATTTGTTGATGCATGAAAAATGAAGTTTTGTAAGATTTAAGACTGGGCTGCAGGGGACCTAGTGGTCTAGGGTTAAGGTGTCTAACTTCTGTGCTGAGCGTCCGGGGTTCAATCCTCGGTCCCGGCATGGATTTATCTGATCGCCAAACCCTTCCTTCACCTCTGACAAGACATCTTGTGAATGTGGGAAATGCCAGGCCTCCACCGTGGTTCGAATCTCACGTTAAACTGTAGGTCCTCCATTTCATATCACAATCACCTTACCATTACACATTAGTGTAAGTGCGTATAACCCGAACGGGTAGTAAGACGCAGTGATAATAAGAAGAAGAATGGAATAACTTTTTGAAAAATTATATCACTTATTTATATTATTTAGGAGTGGCTTATGTACATGTTCCCTAAATTTAATTTAATTTTCATAAATAAATTATAATTTTTTTAATATTATATATTTTTTCTGAATACTGTAGGGGAATTTTGATATCAGTGTTCCCTGATTTTATTCTTTAACGGAAGATAAATAATTATCAACCCTCTCTAAGGTTAATATATACCAAATCTATCCAAGTTTTGACCTTGTGAATATCAATAGTCATTGGGAATGCTTATTTAACTGGGAGCCAACTCCCTTCTCAAAATAAAAGGGATGTCAGGGTCTACAGTGGTAAAATAAATTATTGGCATGAAACTCACATTCGCTTGAGACAAACCCGTTAAAATGGTTGCGTATATTAGATAGTCATCCAATTTTGTCGTTGTTAGACGGGATACCATTGCATAGGCCCTGTACAGTAGTATACCCACACAAAAAACCTACAATCAAACATTAGTTTTATTTGAGAGGTTATGTCATTTGTTACTCTGCAGAGTTGGTTGTATTTTAATTAGAGAAGTGATCGTTATAGGCTATGTAAAGGTTAGTTCAAACCAAATATATTTACAAATCAACCAAACCATAAACACAGGTCACGGTATTATAATCTGAAATTTCTCTTTGGAATTAAGATTGGAATCTGTAGCATAGTTTCTCCTTGCTCTTGAAACGAAAATAACATATTGACGAATTAAAATAGTTTAATAAATCAGCTATTTATTTTTAATAATTTTTTATCAGTTTTGAAGTTTGAATAGTGTGCGTACCTCTTGAGTAGTTTCCCTATAATTTCACCAAATTGTAGTTTTCTATATAATTGATAAGTACTAAATATTCTTTGGTCAGATAAACATACATATATAATGACACCATCTAACTTTTATTAATATATATATTAACAACTATATAAAATATATATATATGTATATTTAACAAATGTACTATATATATATATTTTGAGAGTGATTTTATTGAACTTTACACACACACAAACATATATATATATGTGTGTGTTAGTGAAGTTCAATAAAATCACACTCAAATTAGTCACAAGCTTGTCGGCCTTCCTTCAAAATGTACTGTATAGTTGTTAAAAAAATATGGTATATATGTATTATTATTTAATATTATTTTTATGCATTTTTAATCAATATTTTATTTTATAAAAATGGTAGGAAGTGCACTTTAAATTATTATAAACTTAACTCTTAAATAATACTCAATTTTCTTCTGATTTATGGCAGGTTTTCCTCATCGTAAGCGCAGTTGCTATGGTCGCTCTGGTCTATGCCCAAGACACGTACCTGCCCCCTTCAACCGGCAGACTAGGGGGTGGTGGTGGTGGCAGCAGGGGGTACGGCGCCCCTCAAGGGGATGAGATCAATGTAAGTATAAATCACGTGCCTAAAGCTACAGCAAATAGGTAGATAGGTCAAGGTTTATAGCCACTGGTGAATTATTCATTTGAACAGAACCAAATGTATCAGCTTAATAATTTAGAATTTTTTTAATGACAGTTTTTTCGTACAGTCTCAGCTATGAGCAAAATTGCAAAAGCACACTGCGTTAGAGATCTTCTCAACCAAATTTGAGAACATTTTTTATGTTAATCTCAGCTTTATCAAAGCTTCTTAGGTTGCTCGTAGTATGTAAAGCACATAAACCACGAATTAATATGTGATCTCAGGTGCTAATAGCCCTTCAAAAAAATATGTGTTTGTATAAATTAGTTATTAGGCTCCAAACAAAGTAAATCAAATGTTTCATTTTAATTATTTGAATATAAAAATTAATTAATATATTTTAAAACAACCTATCAAAGATAAGAGCTATAATTAAAAATTAAGTGCAACAGCATTCCCCTGAAGAGAGAATTGAATTACACCCACATGTAGAAAAATTTCCCCTAGAGTTAAACTTGCAAGTCAAACATGCGTATGCTAAGATAACTCTTACTTCACTTAATTACTGTTCAACAGTTTGATGAAAAAGTTTATTAGAAGTTATAGTTGAATTAATATTTAATTATCATAAAACAACTAGCTGACAGGGATAAAACGTTCTACCGAAACGGGTTCCAGTCAAACAACGTGCTCTAGTGAACGGATAATAACGTCTAGTGTTTTTAACTGAAGCCATTAAGATAGAAAATAAAGTAACATAAAAACTACGAGGATGTTACGTGGACGGAAAATAAATAAAACTAAAATAAAAATAAAAAGTTATGTAGGACGTGCGGTCGAAGCCGTCTAGACAAGAATCTTCTTCCCATTTCTCTGTCAAACATGTCAGCGTTCCGAAACTACAGACCGTAAAGTTGCTAGGACAGGTTCCGCGTGTTTGACTTAGCACCAGGTAGTTAACAAAAATAAATTAGTAGCGGCTTGAGAAGTTGGGACAGGGATTCAGCGACGGGGACGGAGGAGGAACATAAATGTAATTTCAAACATCAGTAGGTTTATTAGGTTTTCTTTTCTCCCGTGCTTCGTCTCCTGATTTCCACCCGGGCTATCCGCATTTATTTTTTATAATACCATGTATTGCTAAACATTCTGGCTATACACATATTAACTAACAATGCTATGTGATAGGAGTGAGTAGGGTTGAATTTAGAGGAGATGTACTTGAATGTTCAATACCACCTTTAGTGCATCTGCGTATAACCCGAACGGGTAGTAAGACGCGGTGCTAATAATAATAATTTAGTGCATCCAAACGGGATTAAAAAAACCAGATTTCCACATTATCAGATGCCAACTGTACTGCGAGAGCAACATCGTTCTTCCACTGAAGCTGTTTAGCCGCATTTAAAGATGAGGAAAGTAGAATTTTAGAGTAAATGTACTAACATTTACGTGCAGGGAAATGGGATAAGGCTTACAGTGAAAAACCCCATCCTAATACAGCCAGCAGGGATTCAAACCACGACCTCTTTGACAATGGCATATGAGACAAGACGATAAGGCCTTCAATTTGGCCATTGGTGTAAGTTATTACCATTTGTTCTTTTAATTTCCGTAATGGAATAGCCATAAATATATATTTCATTTCTAAAGGAACTGTGACAGAATTATTTATGAAGGAAGATGGTACAAATTCGAATTTTAGCTGAGGTTGTATCCTAACCTTACTTAGTAGCTAGATGAGATAATCGCTCTCTAAGCCCAATCACAATTAACGTTATACTGAAAAATTGACATAACGTTGTCATTAAAAGCAACTGAAAAATAATTAATTGACAAAAGGATAGTCAAAAGTGAAAGAAAGTGTTAAAAATGCATGGTACTAAAAACCACTTCCCGGTTTGCGCTGATTTATTTCCAACACTATTCAAAATATATTTTAGGGCGATTGAATACCACACTGACTTTATAGCTTAGGTAATTTTCCCATTCTAGCCGAGTCCTCCCTTAATCGAGCCGCTATTATGTGTTTCAGGAGCCAGCCAACTACGAGTTCTCGTACGAGGTCCAAGACCCAGCGTCTGGTAACGACTTCGGCCACAAGGAGAGCCGTAAGGGTGATGTCGCCAACGGTATGTACCACGTCCTCCTCCCCGACGGTCGTACCCAGCTGGTCGACTACGTCGCCGACCAGGACGGATACAAGCCCCAGGTCAGGTACGAGGGTACGGCCCAGTCAGACAGCGGGTACAACTACAAGGCACCCGGAGGCGCAGGAAACGGAGGGTACAACTACTAGGAGGGTCCACCCTAACGTAAGACGCAGAGGAATTCGTTCATTTACCAAACACCTCACACACCCCTCTGCCTCAACGAGCTTGGATGTAATAAGCTAGCCGCACCACTGAAGTCATATGAAACTAACGGATATTATGGTGGAGGCTTCAAACGACAATCGGGAATGATTCTTTTGGAAATCGTCTACTTTGGTCCGGTTTGGTCTATGACTTCAAACGACATGGTTCAACGGCCAATCCATTCACATCATTGCTCGTTGACTTTTTTTTATCTTCATTTAACTCACTTCCTCCCACCCTACTCCTTAATCAGCCAATGCACACGGATCGAAGTGAAAAAAATATCTTTGATGAATCTACATGAAGACAATCAACACGTGTGGAGATAAGTGATCATCTTGCAGAATCTTCCATTCATTCTCGTTTCCTCTTAATCGCTCATCACTCATTATCAACTACGCTCTCCCCATTAAAGCTTTTTGTGATATTCTCAATCGTCCTTATTCATCATCGTAACATCAAGACAACTTCATATTCCACGTGAAAGCCTCAATAAAAGTTCATCCTCTGCAAGGTGATGCATTATATCAGAGGCAGTGCAACATTACAGTTGCAGAAAAGTGTTCTGTGTAGATTACTTCAAAAGTGCTGTGATTTTATAATAATAGTGTTGTAATGCCCTATTTTTATATTTGTTTTCTTATTCGACGATCCTAAACCTAAAAAAAAAGTGCAACTATTCTACATGTTTGGTTTGAATGTATTCATTTTGAGTGTGCATATTAACCATACATAGATTTATTTGATGTGTCAACTACAAGATATGTGTGCATTGAGAATAGTGCTGTGTGAAATGGATGTATTTATTTATATATTTATTTATGTTTTTGGATAATAAATATGATTTATTCACTAACTATTAATGTATTTATTTTTATTCCCGATAAGTTAAAAAAAATATTTTAATTTATTCTCAGAACAGAACTTTATAAGTCCTAATATAATAGTTACTCTCCTTACACTCTAATCTAATTTACCAAATAGGCTTTTCATTGACTAGACTACTAGCCTAAGTTTTAATAAAATATACTTATAACAAATAATATCTAGGACAAGAAATTTTAAACCACACCAAAGATCTGTACTGGTGGGCAGGTGGACTAAATGACAAGCTCATATAGTGTGGTTTGTTAGTGACAGGAAGGCCAGGGTTCAAGCTCCAGCCTGGTTCACTAAAGGTGATTTTTGATTAGTAGTACACATTCTCCAACCACGTAAATTGGGTTGCATTTCTTCTAAATTATATCTTTCTGATTACTACTCAATTATTGTAACTAAATGCGTGTAACCCAGGTGGATAGTGGGGCTCAGAGCAAAAAACAAGTATACCATGTGTTCATATAATAAAAAAATACACAAAATAATTCATTAAAGTTTTCAAACTATCCAAAACTATTAACATTCTTCAACATTTCTCAATCTACTATATAACACACTTTTTAAAACGTAGATAATAAGGCAATAACACAAACATATATTCCTACTGCGTGATTTGAAGTGGTTATTCAAATATATTTAGATTATTGGTATAGTCATAACTCTGCTTGTAATAAAACATTATTATAATAGTTTTGGTAAAAAAAATTATAGATAGTTTGACGAAACTTTACAATTTTGTAAATTCAAAAATAGCTTTATTTATTTCAATATGTCAATATAAAATCTAGGGTGTCACATTCTATTTGATATTATAGCAGTTTTTATTAATAAATCATCTAAATTATTTTAATGATTTCTATTCATATTTACAAGTAATGAACTGAGGTTGTGGTTTTGCATTCCAGTTCAATTTTTCTTACATAAATTATTAAAGTTCCCCGCGTCTTCATAACCTTCTGGAAAGTACCCGTAATAATACTACTTTTGTAGGGATGCTAAGTATCGTGTTCAAGAGTAAAAGTACACACATTCGCATTGATGGAGATGGAAAACAATTAGAATCAACCATCCTGATAAACACATACGGGATTTGAATCCAGACCTCTCCATCACCAAAAAAAACTAGATTTAATGAGTAAAAAACCTTAAATCCGAGTGATCAGTGTTGTGGGTAGTTAATTATACTAATACCACTTATAATAATTGGTCATTAATTAATTATTACTTCTTAACGTATTGTGATGATATAGGGATGTAAGATCCCTTCAAAAGAAATAAAGCTAGTGTGTAGGTCATGTGATTGTATAACGTGTGTGTTTAGTAATAATTATAGACTTCCTGATGAATAAAGTAATTCGGTTTAAGAAAAACATACGTACTTATGGTGTTAGTTATTTTATTTAGGGGTATTTTAAATGCTTTTTTTGATACGATTAGTTAAATCACAGCACAATTTAAGCACTAACCCAATTGTATACGAGACAACACATCTAGTACGACGGCCATCACTATGAAATAAGAGTAAGAGGTCGAATTTCACAACAACAACAAATTGTCTAACCAGTAATCAAACCTAGGACTTTCTGGTCAGTCGTAAGATGCTTTAGTGAGTAGTGGCTGAACTAAGATGTCGGCAATATACTGTTAAAGCTTTGCATTTATCAAGTGTGAGTTTGACACTTAGCTCAGTAGGTAGCGTGCCTGCCTTTGCCGGGTGGCATAGCCAAAAATGTTGTGTTTGTAAAAATGTGGTTTCCCCCAGTCATAATTACAAATTAAGGGTTGGGAGGAGGTGGGGGTCCTGGGTATTGTGCCAGTTATAGATCTAAGTTAATGTAGTCTATAAGTAATATGCTGATAAAATAAGTCAGTTTAGGAAAATCGCGTTAAATGCGAATAAGAATGAGAGTATGCCTATAATGACTACCTCCATGTACAACCCAGGAGAAGGGAATGTCATGGTATTTTATTTTATGTTCCTGCGGTGGCATATACAAAACACGAACACGTCACGATTCGTTATTCTATGTGGCTCCTCTATTACCAGAGATTATTACAACCATTCCCGTCGGCTGCTTGTGGCTGAACTGACAGTGACATCTATCTACAAACTCACTGGACCCATCAGTCAAGAAACAAGAGAGTAAGAGAAAGAATGGATCAGGGCATATATATAGCCGTTTTCATGAGGAAGGCCTTTTAAAAAAAATACAAACACATTTTTGGCAATAAACATTGATACATTGATTGATTGAACATTGATTATTACTAGTGTATATACTCTCGTTCGACCCCTCGGAGAGAGAATCGATGTGACTGTCAAAATATTGAAACCGAGATGTTGATAAATGTTGACGTATCATGACCCCCTTAAACCAAAAAAGTTATTTTTGTGGTATCGTCCGTCTGTCTATGTGTCTATATCTTGTTATAGAGACCGAAAAATTATACCAATCGGGTTATAAATTTGATATCTAGGGTTTTCAAAAGGTTCCCCTGAAGAGTTTTTGGAATTAAATATCTAACCTTAAAATTAAGGGTAGTTTAATGAAAAATAAAAAAATAAAAATTGAATCGATCTTTATTCGCCTTGATGATTTTCATTAAACTTTGTTTCTAGGTACCTACTGTTTAACATTACTAACAAAACGAAAAGTCTATTTTCCCCATGAAAATAATTTTAAAGATACTTTACACTAGCAGAAATTATCACTTTTGATCATATCACCACAAAAATTAGAAATACGAAACGTAATATATATAGGCGTATATGTATAGGTGGGGATTTACCCGCATCTAGATATCATATTATGAAAATTGAAAAATGGCATATGGCAACGGGAACCAAATCTGGGACCTTTGGCTTAAGATACCAATACTATAACCACTGAGCTATCCAAGAATCGTCCCGTGCCCAGGGTCATTCTTCACTAATATTTTTAAGTCAGAGGGTGACCTGGCGGTCTAGGGGTAAGGTGTCAGACTTCTATGCTGGTGGCCGGGGTTCAATCCTCGGTCCCGGCAAAGATTTATCTGATTACCAAACCCTTCCTTCACCTCTGACAAGACATCTTGTGAATGTGGGGAATGCCAGGCCTCCACCGTGGTTCGGATTCCACGTTAAACTGTAGGTCCTTCATTTCATCTCACAATCATCCTACCATTACACATTAGCGTAAGTGCGTATAACCCGAACGGGTAGTAAGACGCGGTGCTAATAATAATTTAAGTCAGCGTTTATTATGGACGTGCGGAATTCGAAGGCTACGTTAGCTGATAGTTCGTGATATTAATAAATCACACATTTGGAGCAGACGATTTTCGCACGTCCATCATAGACTCTGCCTTAAAAATATGAGTTAAGAAGTACCCTGAGCACAGGTAGATTCCTGTTAATCTCAGTAGTTAGATCATTGGAGCACTAAGCCAAAGATCCCGGGTTCGACTCCCATGTCCAGGCTTCATTTTTCAATTTTTCAGAATACATACATTATATTATTATTATTATTAGCACCGCGTCTTACTACCCGTTCGGGTTATACGCACTTACGCTAATGTGTAATGGTAGTGTGATTGTGTTACAGTTTAACGTGGAATCCGAACCACGGTGGAGTCCTGGCATTCCTCACATTCACAAGATGTCTTGTCAGAGGTGAAGGAAGGGTCTGGTAATCAGATAAATCTTTGCCGCGACTGGGGATTGAACCCCGGCCGCCAGCACAGAAGTCTGACACCTTACCCCTAGACCACCAGGTCACCGTACATACATTATAGTATAATTATATTGGCTTATAGCTCAAAAACTGTTGGTTTTATAAAATTATATTTCATGTAAACGATTTTTATTTTAAATAATTTTACATATATATATTTATATATATACAAATATACATAGAGGGACTTATTTATATATATCTTATATAAAAGGTTTTTATTTTTAATAATGTTGCAATTATATATATATTTATTTATTTTCAATGATTTATTTAAAATAGAATTTTATAAAATCAACTATTTCTGAGATTTAAGTCAATATAATAATTACATAAATATTCTATTATAGTTTTAAAAGTTGAAATTGATGGGTTATGCTCTATAGTGAACCGAAAATTTCATCTTTTCTCGATGTTCCTGTAACAGTGTATATTATTCCATGTATGCTCTTTGGCGGAGTGTTTCTTCCACAATGTAAATTGTTTCGTTTCCCAAATCTTACGAGATCTTAGTATATTTCTTTATTTTATGGTAAAAGCCAAATAAGCTCTGTGCAGTAAATCGTAACATTTATTATAGTGGTAATTGATAATAACCAACAAAAATTATATCTGTATATGGAGACGCGGCAGTATGCCTAAAGTCATTTGGCTTAAAGTCATTTGGCCTAGAAGTAATTTGGTCTATAGGTAATTTGGCCTAAAATGCAGTTAACCTAAAAATAATTTGTCCTTAAGTTAGTTGGCCTAAAGTTAAATTGCCTTAAAGTCATTTGGCTTAAAAATCAGTTGGTCTAGAGTCCTTTGGAATAAAGTCATTTGGCCTAAAGTGTATTCTGAATTTTAAAAAAATTCGATGTTGTTAATTTCGCTAGGCGTCCCAAAAGTCATTTGGCCCAAAGTTATTTGGCCTAAAATTAATTTGGCCTTAAAGTCAGTTGGCCTAAAGTCATTTGTCCTAAAATTATTTAACCTAAAATATAATGTTAAAATTTTCGGATATTTTCGTAAAATAAGCAATTTAATTTTTTTCATCTGACTATAGATAGCACCAGTGATGGTAGATGGTGTTAAAATATTTCTAAAAACATAGAATTTATTTAAACACAGACTTATTCTACTTACTTGCTCTATGGCATAAAAACTCGAAAGTTCATTGCCGCACTCATAAAAGTACGCCACCTATCCCTATATTGAGCTACTTCTATCCAATATATCTCATTGCACCCTATCATTCTCAGGTCTATCCAAATGTTATCCTCCCATCTGAGTCTATGTCTTCCCAGTGGTCTTTTCCTATTGGGTTTGCCATTCAATACCTTGAACGCGGTTCTAGATACTCCCATTAGCGCTGAATGACCTGCCCACCGTAACCTGCGAGATTTTATTATCCTATCAATGTTTGGTGATGAGTACATTGTGTGCAGCTTATCATTAAGTAACCTACTCCACTCCTCACTATCTTCATTCATTTTTGTACCAAATATCTTCATAGGCACCACGTTTTCAAACACCTTAAATTAAGTTTTGTCATTCAAGGTAAGAGACCACGTTTCACACTCATAGAGAAAAACAGGCAACTATTATGGTTCATGACAGCAGGTGAGATGCCAACAACTTACTGACCGAGTAATAACAAGCATTTCCTGACTATTATTTTCGTAATTTCCAATATAATATTGTTATCTCTATTTAGAATTGTTTCTAAATATTTTAACTCACTAACCCTATCAAATAATATGTTGTTTGCTGTAATATCTAAACTACCGACCTCCATATGTGTTCTCTTTGTGACCATATACTTGGTATTTTCATAATTTAATATGGACATTAGTTCTTTTTTATTAATATGAATTATAAGGTCAACACAATTCAACCATAAAATATCTTCTAGAAGCATATAAAAAAATAATCAACACACTAAGTACAGTGGTTCCCGAACTGTGCTCCGTGGATCCCAAGGAAACTGTGGACAATACCCAGGGTATCTGTAAATTAATTTCTGTAATGGCTTCTTTGAATTATAATTAATTAAAATATATTATATTTTTACTAAAATAAATTACGAAACTTCTTTAATTGTAAAAAAAAATATGTTTACCTCATTATGGCCATTATAAAAGTATCCAACAAAAACCAAATTCAACCCTGTTGAATATTTTCATTTCCGATTGAGACACCGTAGTTTACACTGTCGATTTAATATTTTCTTTCATATTGCTAGGCCTAAAGTCATACTTGTTAGATTTTGCAGTGAAATTTTTATTTCCCTCCCTCATTATTCTTCAAGAATATCCTCAAGTGTTTAAATGGGCAGTACTTAAACTCTTACAGTTTCTAACAACTTATGTGTGCTAAGCTGAATTTTAATTATATCCGGCAACACAATCTAAATATCGTTGCGGACTGAATGTCCCACTACAACCACTCTCAACTTTAAAGAACTATGTAAGACGAAGAAGCAACACCATTATTCACACTAGTAACCTATAAAATAATATTAAATGTACAGTACATAATTTTTAATGTATACGTTTTGTGTTAGCTTGGATATTTTATAATATATATTTTTACTTTTTGGTACCAATCATCCAGACATTCTATATTCATGTGAGTAAGAATGTGAGTATCCATGGATGTTTTACAAGGTCTAAAGGGGTATGCGAGCGAAAACGTTTAGGAACCACTGGACTAAAGCAATATTAACTCAGATACATGCACAAAAAAATGAGCTCTCCTTAAATTTAACTAACAACTACGAATGAAACAGACTCCGCGTACCTACACTAAAGTCAGAATTCCATTATTTATGTATTTTTTTATATTCTATACTAATAAAACAAAGTGTCGGTGTGTAGTTAGAAACTTTATATGTATGTCTGTCTGTTGTCTAATATCTTTGGAATCGTTTAACTTATTTAGATGGAGGTTTTTTTTAATTTGTAGGATATTTATACAGGTAGGTTTTTTCATATAATCAATATATTGTCAATATAATGTCTAGCATTGTCTAAAAACCCTACTGTATGTGTCCTTTATTGCATCTTAAATTTGTATCAGTAAAAATATATTTACTTTTAATGCATGCATCTGGTTTTTAATAGCCCTTTGCAACAATGTGTTTGGGAAGAAAAAAAAAATTTTAATCTCCTTAGCAACGAGTGTTTTGGAATACAAACAAACATGAATAATTCCTTACGAATAGTTTTATAATCCTATTTACAGTAATAGAAATTCTGAGAAAACTACTGAACAAATTTTGACAAACGAACACTCAATTTAAAGGTTATATAAGGCTTCCGGATGTCGGCAAAAATAGTATATTCCAACTAAAACTCGATTTTCACCGCGAATATCTAGCCTTTCCATATTTGTTTACATTACCATGTATATCTTGATTAATTAATGGTTGTAAATCTATAAATAGAATATTTCTCTTTGGTTAAAACAAATATAGCTCATCATCAACTCTTAAGGTGAGTGTATAACACAGAAATATTGTTGGCAAGATAAGTTGGCAACAATTAATCGTATTAATGTTGAAATTTGTTTTCAACAAGGTGTGCAAATCAAATAAATATTGTCGTCAGGGCACCCAGTTTGATTTTTATAGGAGAAAACTTATAGGATTTCTGTGAAAGTCACTAGATTCCCAGAATTCATCCCTACGCCTAAGGCCATGTAAATCTGTCACTTTGGCACTAGATTTATTAAAGCACACACGTATTATTAAGTTTTATTCTGTATTAGAAATTTATTAGGTCCAATATAATTGGTTTATTAAAGATGATTTATTAAAAATTACAAATGATGAACTGGCAAAATCCTGTTAGTGACGCCAATACCCAATGTCATTGATTTACATGTGTGAAAGAGAAAAAAATAAATTAATAATATTAAGATCTATGTTTTATTTGTCTTTGTTTATAATTTTTGTAATATCAATACAAACCATTAAACAAATTAAAATTTTAAAGCAAGATGAAACTGTACATATAATGAATTTAATAAATTAACAATAATTTATCTCATGTTCCCACAATGGGGATAATATAACATATATATATATCTATATATATATACTCATAGTAAATAAATAGTATTGTCTACTAAAAAGTATCCATATCCGTATTATCCATAGTAAATAAATCAAATAAAACTTTTTTCTATAGTGTAAAATATTAGTTACTTTCTATCAACATGGCAGTTAAAATTTTGCTTCTAAAAAAATAATACTTTAGTTGAGTACAGGATGCTGAGAGAGGAAGATGTGCTGTTTGCAGCTGAGGCAATGTTGTAATTTTTAGTGTATGTCCAGTTTGACGTCAATTTAAGTTTCGTCCTTCTCTCCAGATTCGCCAAAGGTATGCTGGACCAGATTTATTGCGAGATCTAAAATGTGATGACTTTGGACTTTCTAGAGGTGAAATAGTAAAATCGGGTGGTTTTAAGACCAAATTCACAAAGCGCGAACGAAGACAACCTTCACAGGTGGAGCCTCCAAACAAATTAAATGCTGTTTACTATGTTGCTAACAATGTTGCTGCGGTGTGGACGCACCTTAACATATGTGGAACGGTGCAAAAAATAGACAAATTACGGCAAATTTTTGTATGCTAAACAAAACAATGATAGTAGGTTAGAAAGATCGTTTTGTTGAATTGTTAGTTTTCACAATTATTTATTTTAATACTAATTGCTGATAATAATTGGCTTTTATAGTAGCTCTGAGCCATCTTAGGTGGGAGAACAAAGCGGCCCGGGCTTATCTTTAGAGGAAACCTCGTACAAGAGTCAAAACTAAGCATTAACTTAAAAATACTCACTAACTAACAAATAGTTGAAAATAAAATAATTTTTAAATTTAGAGATAGCTACGTCTGTACTTAATGACAGGTCATAGAACGCAGGGTCTATTGAGAGATGGCCGCTGCCTCACAGCTAAAATTAAGAAGTAAACATTTTTATTCCTAATCTTTTATGGTCTAGATCTTACTTATAGTTAACAGATCCGTCCAGAGGATTCAGGGTCTATGGAAATGGAATTTCTGGGGTCCACTTCCACACACAAAACTAACTTAATTTAGTGTTGAAATATTATGTTCGTAAAAACTAATAATATAACTGTGCGCATGAAAAAAATATAAAAGCTTCCTTCAATAACTTTATCATTTTATTTTCATCCTCATAGTCATTATTTTTGTCCCAGCGTTAATTTAAAATATGAAATATCTTTTGGACTTTATAAAGTATGATGCTCACTTTTACGGATAGTAAAGTATTTGACATAAACACCGACACGAAATTCGTGCGATGGAAAAATATCAAAATATTGGTATTTATCAATAAACTCCATCAAACTACCCGGGACTTACGAAAAAATCACAACAAGCGTTGTTTCATAGAATCAACACACCTCATCGCCCTGGCACAGGGATGACCGACCACCAGCTAGCGGAGGAATTTCAGAGGACCTGGCCATCTTCAACTCCCGCCACCGCAGATCCAATACTAAAAGGAGCAGCCAAGCAGTAGCCCTATGACTTCTTTGGTGCTGACTGACAGCTCACAGCCAACTTCTAACAACTTTAAAAAGTTACCAGACCAAATTAAGTATCCCTACGCTGAACCAGATGATCTGCAAAAAGATGTGTCACTTCTGACGGTCAAAATTTAGGTATATACCTAAATGTTGACTGTCGGAAGTCAGCTGTGATCTATCAGTCAGCACCAAAGAAGCCACGGGGCTACTGTACCAGCAGACACCCAGGGGATGCGGTGGTGGAAACACCGGACGCAGGAAGTAAAGAAGAAATGGGTACACAGACATCTGAGAAGACTGGTGCCACATGTGTTCTTGTAAACCATGTGTTACCATTTGTTTAGTGAAGTTAGCTTAGGTTGGGCCCTCTTGTCACTGGTGGCTGTCCTCCCAGACCATACCCTTTGTTTTATGTGTTTAAACATCTACTTTAAATCAATCTTAAATGTACGTGGATTGGGAATGCGGAAAACTAGTTTTTGTGAAATAGAAATATTTGTAATGTTGGGGGCATCAAGTAGTGGGACCCTGGGTAAAACTACCCCATTTCCCCCCCTTCAGTCAGTGCTTAACACAGCCGTACTCTTTCAGCAGCCGAATCCGTCATTTAAAGACAAATGTATGCTTTGTACCCTTGACTTGATACTATTATTATTATCATCATCATCACCACATCTTACTACCCGTTCGGGCTATACGCACTTACGCTAATGTGTATATGGTAGGGTGATTGTGAGATGAAATGAAGGACCTACAGTTTAACGTGGAATCCGAACCACGATGGAGGCCTGGCATTCCCCAAATTCACAAGATGTCATGTCAGTGCTGAAGGAGGGGTTTGGTAATCAGATAAATCTGTGCCGCGACCGAGGATTGAACCCCGGCCGCCAGTACAGAAGTCTGACACCTTACCCCTAGACCGCCAGGTCACCGAAATAGTTATAGAAACCAGTCACATATACCATGAAAATATAGAAAATTATTGTCTCGTTTGAGTAGTCGACGAACATTTTCGTGAAACTACTATAGGTAGAAATAGTTATTGGAACCAAGATGTAGGACATATTAGACGCAAGTTAACCCAAGTTGTAAGTGGTGCATGGAAGTATTTTCGTATAGAGTCTCGTGTTCAGACCAGGGTAGGCCAGTTAACGTGTCTTAACATCTTTCTCGTTTCTTGAATTGTTGTGTATAAATTCACCCAGTATGAAGAGTATCGCTTTTATAATAAAACTCGAAAACTCACCGCACCCTATATTTTAGAACCCAAAATCACTGCCCCCCACATTACTAAGGCCATTCCTGACAGAACTCAGAATTAAAGGGTTTAGAAAGTGACAGTTTTTTCATTTTAGAGGCGCAAAGTGTGAAACTAAAGTTTCGGAAACAAAAATAGCATTATCTTTATTTTGTAAATTAAACGTTAGCACATTTTAATTACCTTTCCAATATGATGGAGTCATACCCTTGTAACAAAGTTTATGGAAACGATGAGCTTGATTCAATTAGTTCTAGAGGCGAGGTAAAAGTGGTCATATTTCACAAAGTTTTGTAATAGGGGTATGGGGACGTTTTAAAAAATGGAAAATACAAGCTGACGTCATAGAGTCGTCGTAAACACAGAAATAAAATATTATTGATCACCCAAGTGTGTGAGAATATTTCCTAACACATGTGGATGCGTGTCGTTTTTATGTTCTGAAATTATTCATTAATTTGAAATATGATAATGGTGGGGAATCTTTGATTAAAATTGTTGTGTAACGAAAATCTATTTCATTACAACAGGTACAGAGAAAACTCCAGATAGCCAAATGAATCGTAAAATTTAAAAATTTGCAGACAGTGTTGAGAAAAAGGGTTTGAGGGAATTTCAAAATTAACAAAACTAATAGAAACAAATAAATATAACTACATCGAAATGTGGTTCTCCAAATAACTATAAAAGTTTGAAAATTAGAACTCCATGAAATAAGGGGAAGGGGGGAAAGGGGTAGTTATATAAAATCATTTGAGTGTAGTAGAAGTACAACTCCAAATAAGTCTTAAAATTTGAAATTTATAAGTGGGAGCTAGAGATATCGGGGGGCGGGGTGAGGTGTAGGGTTGCGGGGGTTTAATTTCCCAAAGCTATTTGAAAAGACCTACTTCTCCCAGGAGACGATTTACATTTGTCAGGTGGATATAAGGACAACCTAAAACAGTATAAAGGTATGGAAATTCTTAAAATTTAAAATAAAAAAGCAGACAATGGAGAGGGTGGTTTCCCTTAACATTTTCAAAGTTAATATAAAAAACAATTTTTGCAAAGGAGAGGAGAGAGGACTTGACAATATGAATCATGCATATAGGTAAATAGACCTTCACGTGTAGCCAAATGTATGAACAATGAATTTATGGAATTTCTAAATAGAAGCCCAGGAAATGAAAGTTCTTAAAATATATACAATTAATATACAACACTATTTTCGGTATGCTCAAAATTGAAACTTGGTAGACACGTAAACAATACCACATAATATAATCAATTAAGTCCTAAAGTTTTAAATGATTAATCTAGGAACTGAAAAAATAAAGCTATTAATTGGAATGGGAGAAAATTTAAATTCACTACATATCATAAAAGTTGGAAAGTTTGTAATTTAAAAATCAGTTGCGGGTAATTAGGGGAAGGGGTTGAGAGGGGATAGGAGGGGATCCCTAAAAATATCTTAGCACAACTTAAATTATAAAAGGTCCAGATTACACATTTCCTCTCCTCTGTCGGGGCGGATACTTCCAGCCCACACCCCAAAATCTTCTTGCTCATTCGATGTAATATAGTTACTACACATTCAACTCCAAACTACCATAAACGCTTCTGTACTAATAAAACGGGGCTTAATTTAATTTTAACTAGCAAATCCGAGCGCAAATTGCGCGAAATTTGCGTAAAATTTGTTAGAATTATGGTTAGTTATTTTGTAATTTAGTATTTCTTAATATTGTATACTTAGCGCTTATCGTATCTTACGTATCTTATCACTCTTAATATTCTCAATGATGGCATTGGTGTGGAGTCCACTCTTTGTAACCATAATGCGAAGTTTCAAAAGACCTGCAGTTTAAAGGTTAACAAAATGGAACTGTATTGAACTCAGAAGCGAAGGGCTGCATAAGATTCTGGTAGTGGCGATGGAGGTGATGGTAAAAAAAAATATTCATGAGTACTCGTGATAGTGCATCTGTAGCTACAAAGGAGCATTTGTATTTCTTCTGTGGTGGTTCGGCTTCTCTTTCCCATCTATTGTATGATGTGTGCACTTTGGAAGCTAATGATCGTGTGAGAGAGTGTGCACACAATATACAAGATTGGGACCTATTGGCCAAGTGATGTGCAGGTGACTTAATAGTCATCGAGATACACCTCGGTGGCGTAGTTGGCTAACGCACTTGTCGTGTTGAGCTCGACTGCTGAGGACAGGGAGATCTAGGTTCGAAACTCGGTCGGGTGAACTGGGGGGGGGGTTCCTAAAATGGTTTTCCACTCTCCCTCCACGCAAATGCGTGTTCGCTTCCTCTAATTCAACCTTCCCAATTCCTAATCCATTAGAGTAATTAGTACTTAAAGCGTATAACCCGAACGGGTAGTAAGACGCGATGCTAATTATTATTATTATTAATAATAGTCATCGAGGTCAAATATCACCGGAATGTTTGTCTAATTTGTATAAAAATGAGAGGCGAGCTAGAAAAGAAGCTATATAACATAAAGAGCATATACGTATTTTTGCTCGGACTTTCGCAGAGTTGATCACCTTAATACAATCGAGCATTGAGGATGTAGATGTGCAACCTTGGACCCCTATCTCTATTGGCACACGCACTACTATCTTGGACTTGCCTAAACCTTAGGCCAAATTAATTTTAGGCCAACTCACGGGTACTCCTGTATATCACATGACCTGACGTATGTGAAAGTGGATATACAGTAGCCCCATGGCTTCTTTGGTGCTGATTCACAGCTCACAGCTGACTTCTGATGGCTTTGAAAAGTAACCAGACCATATTATGTATCCCTACGCCGAACCATATGATATGTAAAAACATGTGTTTAGCATATGTCACTTCTGATGCTCAAAACTTAGGTATATACCTAAATGTTGACTGTCAGAAGTCAGCTGTGAGCCGTCAGTCAGCACCAAAGAAGCCATGGGCCTACTGTAGTAATGTTTCCTATGGAAATTGCACTGAGGCTTCAAGCAGAGCCCGTCCTTTAAATTAATTCTGATGTTTACGTGCATTGCGTGATATTATCCGTTTTGGTTACCAGCATATCTGCTATATTAGGCTAGGAGTAGGAAAAAGGTTTAATGTATAGGAAATATACCCGCACTTGCGTCGTGTGGAAGGAATAAACCATTTATGGAAGATCCCCTTCAGTACAACTGACCAGGATTCGAGTCCATATCTCTCCGCAATCGGCAGTCCAATCCAAGAAGTGAGTGACACATTATACCATGCAGTGGATGAATGGATAGTAAGCCCAGCTAGATCACGGGAGGCCGTAACTTGTGTGTCCACACCGATATGAATGTGTAAAAAATTCGTCAGGGTATTTTTTTTAAACTATTAGCTCATATGAATCACAATGTAAAACTAATAATATACAAAACAATAGATTTAACGGTTGTTCTCTATGGTTATAAAACATGGTATCTTACTTTTAATGAATAAAAGAAGTTTAGGGTGTTCGGAAACAAATTTTTTAGGAAGATATTTTGTCCAAAAAGGGATGAAGATTCTGGAGGAAGTTACATACTGATGAGTTAAATATCCTGTACTCATCACAAGGCACTGTTAGTATAATAAAGTCTCGTAGATTACGATGGGCAGGACATTTAGCGTGAATATAATAATCTAGAACCGTGTTCTGGGTACTGACTGACAAACCCAATGGGAAGAGACCATTGGGAAGACATAGGCATAGATAGGAGTATAGCATTAGAATGGTGCTGACATATATAGAGTGTGATGAGGTGGACTGAACATAACTAGCTCAAGATAAGAATAGGGTGTAATGAGGTGGACTAAATAGAACTAGTTCAAGATAGGGATAGGGTGTTATGAGGTGGACTAGATAGAACTAGTTCAAGATAAGAATAGGGTGTAATGAGGTGGACTGAATAGAAAATGATCAAGATAAGGCTAAGGTGTAATGAAGTGGACTGAATAGAACTAGCTCAAGATAAGAATAGGGTGTTATGAGGTGGACTAAATAGAACTATCTCAAGATAAGAATAGGGTGTTATGAGTTGGACTGGATAGAACTAGTTCAAGATAAGAATAGGGTGTAATGAGGGGGACTAAATAGAACTATCTCAAGATAAGAATAGGGTGTTATGAGTTGGACTGGATAGAACTAGTTCAAGATAAGGATAGGGTGTAATGAGATGAACTGGATAGAATTAACTCAAGATAGGATAGGTGTTTGTAAGTACGGCAATGAGCTTTCGAGTTCCTAATGCCATTGAATAAGTAAGCAAGTGAGTAACTATCACAAAATTATACGCTATGACCATCCAAAGGATTAGTTCAGTTACCACACATAAACTCAATACCCCAACAACTAGTAAGAGATTGCCCTGGATATGAGACCAACCAGCTCATTGATAGAACATTGGCACACAAAACCAAACATCCCGGGTTCAATTTCCATGACTAAGTTGTCATTTTCACCTGTTTAGTTAATCTCAACAGTTATTGAATATCTATCATGGGCATTGCGTAACTAAAATATGACTTTTTCTCTTAGTTTGCAAATTTGTTGGTTAAATGCCACTTTTTATAGCAATTTTTTTAAGAATGGTTGAGATTAAGATATATATAAAATAAATCTAAAAAGCAATATTTAATTTTTTATGTAAAAAAAGTTTGAAACTGCAAAAATATTGACTTTAACTAAAGTTCCCTTCAATTCCACATTAATTTAATTTACCAATAACTAGGCATAGTATCATATTAGAACTATATTTGATGGGATTGGCTAATCAGTTGATATAACAGACCTTGAGTCGTTAGGTACGTGTTCAATCCTGTCGGGATGCACCTAGGATGATGTCCTCACTATTTTTGGCAAACATTTATTCATCAGTCGTATGATGCAATGGTTCCTTTAAGAAATTATACACCTATTTTTGTCCACTTAGAGAAGATATTATAGGTCGCAGATAGTATGAATTGAACTTACAAAAGTATACAAATGGATAAACACGTTTCTACTTGCTCAATATTCAGAATCCTAGGGATAAGCACTATGTAACTAAATGCCCCGCCCCTTTCTCCTGAAGAAGAAATCCTATAATTTACAACCAACACCCTCTTTAGATCACCTTATATGTTACAACAAATTTACACTAGTTATCTCCTAAAATGGCGGCAAACCATTGTATCTCAACTAGTAATCTAGTGTTCAAATAGTTGACACACTTTACATCCTCTTACAGCTTAAACTACAGTACAATTTCCATAGGAAGATCCTTTTATATGACAGCTATAAAATGTACTTAATCTAGTGTCACGTATTCAAAGGATCTTTAGCTGTCACTTCTGACAGATATTATCAATATCTATAAAATAACACTAATAATAAGGTAAAATGTTTATAATGTGAATCACAAAAAAAATATGTTTGCATATTTTAAGAGTACCTTCTTTTGAAACTTGGACTGAAGAATGGCTAGAGAATTTGTGGATGTAGTGAGACCACCAGCAGAAAAAACCTTATCTTAAAACTGAAAAAAAAAAGTTATTAAATCATATGTTCATACACCAACCATGTGGTTTTCACATTTCACGTTCGACAGGTGATGTCAATTTGGAAAGCATTAAGATAGACGAAATAACCTTTAGTCAGTGTTGGAAAATCTACACTCGTGTTTTAAATTATGTAAAAAGGTTAAAATATATTAAATACCGTAATTAATAGTCTAGGAACAAGGGAGATTAAACTATATCTACACCCAATATCATTGCTGAGGGAAATGCATGTCTAATGGGGAAAAAAAGCTTCACCATTCCTCTATCTTATTTTACTGTTGCTAAATCTCATCGCTCTCAGCTATGTCTGAAGGTGATGTGCTGGGGTAAGAAGAAGCTATTGGCATACTCGACTAACCAGCGTTGCAAAACTTGTCATATATTTGATGGGAGATTGACCACACTAAAACGAGAGAATGACAACGCTGTTTCCCAATAGTAGTTATGCAGTTACTCAAAGATGATATCTATTGTAGTATAAGTATTTGCAATGGAGATGAACCAAATTATCAAATATGTCTGCAGTAGTAAAGTATATATTTTTACCTTTTATTATAGTTTTTTTTTCCTGCTCCATATTACACTACGGGTCCAAGATAAGGCTGGGCGCGACTTGGCGACCTGGCCGCGGCCAACACTGGGGTCTAAAGTAGCCACGGAGAGTGCACGTATTTAGCGACCAACGAACAGCGGCCATGCTTGGTCGCGTGACCACCGAGGGAACTAGCGACGCACACGCGGCCAGCGGTAAGTCGCTGTCGTCCGAGTCACCACATATATATGTAAATGGACCAGTATGCACTCACTTAGCATAGCGTACAGTCATTTGTTTTGTACGAAGTGTGAATGTGGCTACGATGTCTCGCGGGGATCATTTCGGTACAGGTGATTTTGGCCGCCTATACCAACCGCTCAGAATATTGGTCACCAAGTGCGCGCCCAGCTTTCAAGATAAATATGGTATAAATTGGATTATATCCACACACATTAAAGAAAAGGGGGG
>CABEEJ010001152.1:134229-146406 GCA_901482245.1 Timema douglasi | reverse complement strand
TAGCACATTAAGCCGGGATTTGAACCCCAAGTTCCTCCAACCCCATAAAATCAAACAAGTTTATACCAACCTTTTAGTCTGACGGCACACTGGTTTCGATGATTAATTAAATATACTTTGTTGCTCTCACCAGCTGCCAAAGACGGACTAACCACAAAAAGGCTAAATTATAATCCTTAGTACAAGATAAACTAAGATTTCAGCTGCAGGTAATTGACACAATGTGCAAAAACTTTCTGGCTGGCTTCTAATGCCCAGGTAATAATTCTTATCAACTTATATTCAAACTTAAAATAGTTTTATTTTGGTATACTATTCGTTTGGGCCTACCGAGTATTTATTATAATAGTTTGATAATGAATACGATAGAATTTTGAGAAAATTTACCCAAATTTATTTGAAAGTAGAGTTCGAAATAAGCCTAGGAAAACCATCCTCAAGAACCCAACAGGAGTTAGAACCCGAATCACCCCATCGCCGGCAATATAGCCTGGTGCGAATATGACACCATAGACTATGCAACCACCAATACGGATTTAAAATAGTTAGACAGCTTTGAAGTATATAAACAAATATCCTTTTTAAAAAAAAGATGTAATGGCTAAGAAATCCCACTGATTCTGGTTGTATTCCAGGTTACACCATAAAATATATTATTTTTGTATAATTTAGTTCCATTATAGAGATATTAGAATTGAAGAAGTGTGATTGTTAGCTGTGATTTTAATATTCGAAACTTTAGGTGTAGTATACTGACCCAAATTAAGATAGTATACACGTGGTAAAAGGCATCAGTCATATATTGTCTGGTTTACCAGTGGCGGATGGATCGGGCCTGAATTTCTTTCGGGTATTCTTAATGCCATAACGTAAATGCGACTTCATTTCATATAATTTCTACCTTACTCATTGATATAAATATGCAAGAAGACACGCAACAGTAATAAAAAAAATCTAATCCAAACCAAGTAAGAAAACAATTAATTATCTTCAAAAGCATAGCATTCTAACATCGCTCCGGGACATATCGCATTCCTGACGCAAACATTAAACAACGGTGACGTCACAACTCTTGATGGGAACACGCTCAGCATATTCCTCTCACCACCTTCCTCACTCCTGGCGGGATGTTCTGAAACTAACACAAGATAGATGTAGACAATAGCAGTTTAACTATTGTGTAAAGTATGTCGGATCACTGGCTCACACTCCACGGGGGGTCTTGGGGTTTGATCCCTCGTATGACAGGGTCAATCGCACACATGGCCGAAGCAGACTACATGGCTGTAGTTATATTCTGGTAAGAGTAAGGTTACCATCCGTCCCGTATTTCACAGAACAGTTCCGTCCGTATTTGAGTGTCTCGTCCCATTTTTCTTACATGCCCGAAAAAATTCGTACATGTTCCGTATTTAACCAAGCGTTTCGTTAATTTCCCTCATTTTAGAAATTACATGGTAAGAATCATTGAAACCTTGGTATTTTACCATATTTCTCTTTATGATTTTATTAAAGCATATCAATGATACTGTATTTTCGGCTCTCATTTAAAATGGGAAGCCCTGAGCTCGGAGCCGTTGGGCTTTGGGAATCCCCGAATTCTCATCTAATCACTACACTGCGTTTAACGTAACAGTCAGCCAATCTGCCTTAAAATCTTGATTAACTTAACAAGAGGTAATAGTAAAATAAAAAAGTTAATAATTATAAACGTAAAAATAATTAATGGAGTAGGTCGAGAATCCCAACCTTTGAAAAGATAATAGGTGTCCCGTATTTTTGTTATGATAACATGGTTCACCTTAGGTAAGAGAAAACGTTTAAAGCAATACTAATATATTTCTATGCAGTCATCAATAATGATTTCATTTTACATAGTCATGCTCCTATAGGGCTCCTACATGATCAATCTGACTGTCAGTATGCATCAGTATTTATAGCGTGGCCGTACACGGTCAGTCTTCGTATCGTTATTTATATCAGTCTCAGCTCCTGCATGCAACGTGCAACAACATGGATGATAAGAAAAAGGCGAGTGAAGTCTATGTTTGCTGCTGAGACTGAAGGAAATACTGAGGAGCGCGCGCACACGGTCAGTCCTACTGTCAGTTGTACTGTCAGTCTCTCCCATCACTTGCAAGACTGATGGACTAAGACTGATGTAATCAGAAAATTGAGTTCACATCAGTATTTTCGTAAGTCCATCCATTAGTCTATTAATCTACTGTGTATTAATCACAACTTGTGAATGTGTGGAATGCCAGGCCTCCACCGTGGTTCGAATCCCACGTTAAACTGTAGGTCCTCCATTTTCATCTCACAATCACCCTACCATTACAAATTAGTGTAAGTGCGTATAACCCGAACGGGTAGTAAGACGCGGTGCTAATAATAATAATGTACCAGCATTTGCATGAAAAGAGAGTGGCAAAGCATTTATAAAGTACCAGCCTTAGTACACTCGACCAAGATCGAACCCCGATATCCCCATCATCATCAGTCTAGTCTATTGTGAGAGTGATGCCTTAGGCCATACGACCACCGAAGCAGGCTATTTCAATTATTTTGTCATTTCAACAACCATTACGTAAATAAATCATGTCAATACAACAGATAAATGGAAGTAGATCATACAAATTGTCCACCATGAAACTCCACTGTACTGAATTGTATGAGCTTAAAAGGTTGGAGTCTCGTGGTAGACACCCTGAACTGTATGCATGAGGTCTTATTTATCTTTCTTTAAGGCACTAGGAACCAGAAAGTTAATTGCCGCACCTACAAAGATACGTCACCTATCTCTATCTTGAGCAATTCCCGCTCATTACACTCTATTTCTTTCAGGTCATCAGTGATAGTATGGTGGGGTGTGAATATTGCTTTTCCTTTTCCTAATCTCCTCTCCACGGTAGTGCCAATGCTCTCTTTACTAAACTATCTTCCTTATTCCTACCTATAAATTAAGCTACCTTTGATGTTAAATGTAATAGTTTTAAAAATGTATTATTAATGCACAGCATTATAAATTGTTTTTAAAGATAATTTTAATATTAGTGTTTAATTATTTAATGATTTCAAAGGTTAAACATATTTTTAATAATAGTTAAATGATTTAGATTCAAGTGTAAACTACCTAAACAATAAACTGAAATCAATGGTAAAATATGTCTTTACATTGTTCTTTTTTAAATGTATTATGTATGTGGTTTTCCACTCTCCCTCCAGGCAAATGTGGGTTCACTTCCTCTAATTAAACCCTCCCAATTCATAATCCATTAGAGTAATTAGTACTTAAAGCGTTTAACCCGAACGGGTAGTAAGACGTGGTGGTAAATATTATTTATTACAAGTACATTAGCACTCTTAATCATTAGACCACTCGACCAATGATTCAGGTTAATACAGCATTAATAAAATATTAATATACATCTAAATTTAATTTGAATAATATTATGGAATGTTGATATATTATTTTGTATATGCTTTACTTTAAATAATAGAAGAAAATGTGTATTTAGATAGTTATTATATTTAAGTGATAGAAATTAGTTGATTTTTTGTTCGTAAAATCTTAGAGAAAATTAATATTACATCAAATTCTTTGTTTTAAATAAATCAAGAGAGGGTCTTCACCATCAAGTGTATACTAAACACAGGTTATGCCATAGCACATTAATCATATGAAACTTCTTAAAAATGACAAACTGGACACATAATTCGGTGTTCAGATGTTCACTTTATCACTAAATAGAATGTGATTTATGAAACGTGAATAACCGGTATTTATTTACAATTAATAGCGGTAGGACACACATAGGTTGTTAAATGGTCCCACGGCAGTGGTTCCCAACGTGGGGTACGCCCCAGGACGTTTGGAGGTATGCGAGAAAAAAAATATTTATGGGGTAAAAAAAAACACAGAACATTGGTGAATGACACGAGACAAGTTAAAAGTTATGAAATTAATTCGACGCTTTGGCAAGACAGTCTAGGACAACTGGGCACTACCAACCGGGCGTGGCCAACTGGGTGCTTGCGAATAGGGCACTGGTAAGATTGGGCGCTAAGAAAACTTGGCGTCAGTGTAAAAAGTAATATTTATTTACTTGAATATTAATTTTTAGGCCTGTTTCGAAAAAAATTATAACAGAGGAAACCTAATTTGTATATTTTGAAAAAAAATGTATAGCACAAAACACATGAACGTCAGAATTTCGCGCAACATAAGCTACTTAAAGATGAATCTAACCTAGTATAACCTAACACCACCTAACCTTATAATTATATCAGTAAAAAAAAATTACCCTGACGCCCGTTTGTATTGTTACCCAGTCTTCCCAGTGCCCAGTTTGCAAGCACCCAGAGAGTGATCCAGTTGTCTGGACCCGATGATAAAGGGTGGTGATGGTGTGACTTTTCTTTGTTATTTGAGCTTAAGAAAAGCCCACCTTTCCCCTCTAGTTACCGACCTATAATAGATATATCTTTCAAATAGTTTCGGCTCTAGGCTGATAAACAGACACAAAGGCAGACGGCATTGCAAAAACTATTTTAGGGTTCATGAAATGTCAAGCGTTCATCAAACTATTGAGAACAATATTTGTGACGATAATATTGTTTCCTTTACTACTGATGATTGAATAAAAGGTGAAAAGTAATGCAATATGGCTCACTATCTTTGTGTTCTGTTGAATATAGTAGAGATTCGTTTTCTATTTAATTTCTTCTCCAAGGATGATACATTTTAAATCTTTAATTCAAGTAAATTTATAAAATAGAGCACTAACTTCACCCGAGTAGTGCAGAGCATTTGTAACTTGTTATTAATAAAAAGGATTTTTAACACTGCGTCTTACAAATTGTTTGAATTATACTCCTAGTACTAATTACGTTAATGGTTTTCAGGGATTAGGAATGTTTTATTTATAGGAAGTGTGCCACATTTGCGTTGAGGAAGAGTGGAAGACCATTTTGGAAGAATCACTCTCAGTACACCCAACCGAAATTCTAACCTTGATCTCCTCGTCATGATTCGGGTTTTATTTTGTAACAGACACAATCGAATATTTCAAATAAGTATACAGTTTATATGAAGAGTGCCATTATAATTATTATTTTCAAAACCTTTTAATAACCGTTTGGGATGTATGCATAAATTAAGATTTATAATGGATTTGGGATGAAAAAGATAGTTTTAGATTAAATGTACCAGCATCTACATAAATGTAGAGAGTATATATTCATTGCTCTAATAAGTTATGTAATTTTTTACAAATTAAATATATTTAGTGGCCTATTATATATTTGTATCTATGTGTGCCCTGCATCTCACTACCCATCCATACTATCTGAGTATTTACACTAATTGGTAGCAATAATGAAGATAGCATTTATAATAATTATTCCAGTGTTTTCGAGGAGGCATATATTTTATAATAAATGTATAAAATAAATTAAATTAATTAAATTTTTGTAGTTCTTGGATTATTTAGAATAAAGTAAATTCTTAAAATATTAAATCAGCTCTTTTTTTTTATTTTTATAGCTTTCTGTTAAGTAGTTTAATATTAACGTTATATTTATCCAGAAATATATATTATCGATAATTTTCATTAAATATTTAGCAATATTTTAATTATTTAGGAAATGGTATATATTAAAACATTCAAACCTGACAGCTCTACAGTTAAGTAAATTGGTGACATAGTATATCTTTAAATGCATTACTTAGTAATATATAAGATTCATTGAAAACTTCATTCTCTACCCTTTATTCTTTTTATCTTCTAAATATTAATATTTAGCACCGCGTCTTACTAACCGTTCGGGTTATACGCTTTTAAGTACTAATTACTCTATTGGATTAGGAATTGGGAAGGTTGAATTAGAGGAAGTGAACCCGCATTTGTGTGGAGAGAGAGTGGAAAACCATTTAGGAAAAACAACCCACAGTTCACCCGACCGAGATTCGAACCTCGATCTCCCCGTCCTCAGCAGTCAAGCTCAACACGACAAGCGCGTTAGCCAACTACGCCACCGAGGCGGGTTTATCTTCTAAAACAGCGATATCTTTAAGGGACATGAGCTATACAACGTACCCATTCTAGATATCTACAGTCAAAAAAAAGGAAGCAAACCACTACTTCTTTATAAAATATAACCGGACCTTAAAACATTTTGATAACGCATTAGTGGTAATTGCTGTGACACAGGGAAATAAAGGCTTCTAATTTTCTATGAAATCGTGTCAAAATCTTCGTTAATTTATTCAGCAGAATTAATATTATATATAAAAAAATATACCTTTAGTAAAAATCTCTGTGGTACGTTGCGTATACCCTGAAATCCTTCCCATACTTCTGAAGGTATACGTACCACAGTTTGGGAAGCACATTTATAAAACGGTTATTCCCTTGATAATCTGACTATAGATACGTTGTTCAATGTTTGAAACAGGACGAAATTGCATCTCTCACTGCATTGGCCCCGGGCGGTTGTTCTGCTATCCCGGCCAACATAATATGTCAATATGGATGTTACATGGATGTCCTCACTCTTTGGTTACGCTTGTGGTCAATTTAACGGTTGTGGTTTTCTGTGCTCTTCATACATCTGCCCTACACATCCTTGGCCCACTAAATACTCACTTTAGGCGTGTACGTGCTTCGTTATTTATTTAGGAAAGAGGGAACACAAAATAAGAGATTTATACTTAAAATTGTTCATTTAGAAAATTAGTATTAGTATTATTAGTATTATTAGCACCGCGTCTTACTACCCGTTCGGGTTATACGCACTTACGCTAATGTGAAATGGTAGGGTGATTGTGAGATGAAATGAAGGACCTACAGTTTAACGTGGAATCCGAACCACGGTGGAGACCTGGCATTCCTCACATTCACAAAATGTCTTGTCAGAGGTGAAGGAAGGGTTTGGTAATCAGATAAGTCTTTGCCGGGACCGAGAATTGAACCTCGGCCGCCAGCATAGAAGTCTGACACCTTACCCCTAGACTGCCAGGTCACCCCATTTAGAAAATTATGTTTACACAAAATTATAAATTAAATATTTATGAGAAAGAATATATTATTTTTATATATTTTTAGCACAGCGTCTTACCATCCGCTCGGGCTATGCGCTTATGTACTAATTACGTTAATGGTTTTAGAAATGAGGAAGGCTATATTTATAAGAAGTATATCTGCATTTGCGTGGAAGGAGTATGTAAAACTTTTTTTTAAATACCCAGCCGAGACACAAACCTTTATTTACTTGCCATCGCCAATCTAGTCTACTGCGAGGATAGTGCCTTAGAGCATGCGGTCTGCTTAGCGGTTTTAAATAAATTAATTTATAGCTAGAATACAAATGAAGGTTTTAATGTTCGATCAAAATTTCTATCTGACACTATCGCTCAAATTATAAGCTGTATATCCACTATGTAGGAGAAATTGTGACGGACGTAATTCTTCACCATGATAAATTGATGACCATGAAACTAGTTGCGGTCACTTCTTAAAGATAACCCCCTCCTTCTGTAATGTCTGGTCTGATATAATGCGGGATTAGTACTCGCTAGTCCTAATAAGACAAACTAGTTGATGAGATTTAAACTTGATCATTCCCTCGGCTTTCTTTATTTGAATTAAGGTAGCTTGTTTTGTTTTTTTCGGAACACTTTTGAATCTAAATTTACGAGCTATATTATACAAGATACTCCACCCTGCACGAACTACCAAGGTGACTAGAAACTTGAACCAGAATGGCAATGAGCCATCCAATAATTTCATTGCTGTAAACCATTAGGTAGGCACGACTTGTTAAGTGTTTTACTGGTTTGTTTTACATCTTATAGATGAGGCTTCCGTCTGCTCTTCATATGGTAGCTGACGTAATCATCTTACATTTTAAAAGGCTCATAAAAACAAATCGTTTCTGATGAATTACGTGAACATTTCCCGCTGAATGATAATCAGCGATCACGAAAGCTCCCAATATATGATTTCATTCATTCGTTTGGCAGATATAACTAAAGGATTTGGCCACCTCCTTGAAACTTAAAGACCTATATTTATTTAGCTGTTTTAACGTTGATTTAATTAATAACTGCGTCGATGGTCTCATGATCTAGCTCGCATTAGACTGGATTGCCAGTGTGGTTCAAATTGGCTATGTGTAGTTCGCCAACGAATAGTTCAAATTGAATGATTCATCCAACTGAACTAGAATAACTAGTTCATCATATTAAAGCAATATAGTCCAACGTATCTGGCCCCTTTGTGTTGTGGTCAGTACACCTGGTTACGAACCTAGGGGTCCCGGGTCTGGCTCCCGGCTAGTACCTTGGGTATCCCAATGGTCGCCAGTGGTTGATAAATTATGCGTAAGTTAGGTTAAGACTTACACCAGCTCCACAACTTCATAATATCATCCCATCATCTAATTTGAGGATACAACATGTAGACAATATCCTATGGTATAGGGTGACCTGGTGGTCTAGAGGTAAGGTGTCAGACCTCTGTGCTGGGGATCTGGGGTTCAATCCTCGGTCCCGGCACAGATTTATCTGATTGCCAAACCCTTCCTTCCCCTCTGACAAGACGTGTATTAATCACAACTTGTGAATGTGGGGAATGCCAGGCCTCCACCGTGGTTCGCATTCCACGTTAAACTGTAGGTCCTCCATTTCACCTCACAATCACCCTACCACTACACATTAGCGTAAGCGCGTATAAGCCAAACGGGTAGTAAGACGTGGTACCAATAATAATAATAATAATAATAATAATATCCTATGGTGCACCCTGACCAACACTCTGCGCCACCTGTGTGGCTAAATGTTTACGCATAAGGCGACCGAGCTTGGATATATTACCCCTAATGGTCATATATACCATATAATTTAAAAAATATAACGTGAGCTAGAAGGTGACGTGTTGATTCTACAGATAAATAATTTTAGCTTAGTAAACAAAGTGACAAAGAAAAATTAAAACCAGGCTTTTAACATGATTTATGTTTCTAGACAGGTATGTTTGACTCCAAAGGAAGTTTATCATTTCCGTTGTTCTGAAATATATCTACCCTATCTTCACCACATACCAAAGACAAAGAAATACGTATCATTATTCCAGTTACGTATTTCAATTCCCAATTTCTGTTATTGTTATCACTAGAATAGGTACAGGCCGAGTTCTGGAAACGACTAAGCTACAAGTTAAAGTTTGTGAGCAACTGAAATATGTAGCTACAAAAATGTAATGCTTATTTAAGTTAACCGATTAACTTTTAACTGGTGACCTGGTGGTCTAGGGGTAAGGTGTCGGACTTCTGTGCTGGGGTCCGGGGTTCAATCCTCGGTCTCGGCACAGATTTATCTTTGCCAAACCCTTCCTTCCCCTCTGACAAGACGTGTATTAATCACAACTTGTGAATGTGGGGAATGCCAGGCCTCCACCGTGGTTCGCATTCCACGTTAAACTGTAGGTCCTCCATTTCACCTCACAATCACCCTACCACTACACATTAGCGTAAGCGCGTATAAGCCAAACGGGTAGTAAGACGTGGTACCAATAATAATAATAATAATAATAATAATATCCTATGGTGCACCCTGACCAACACTCTGCGCCACCTGTGTGGCTAAATGTTTACGCATAAGGCGACCGAGCTTGGATATATTACCCCTAATGGTCATATATACCATATAATTTAAAAAATATAACGTGAGCTAGAAGGTGACGTGTTGATTCTACAGATAAATAATTTTAGCTTAGTAAACAAAGTGACAAAGAAAAATTAAAACCAGGCTTTTAACATGATTTATGTTTCTAGACAGGTATGTTTGACTCCAAAGGAAGTTTATCATTTCCGTTGTTCTGAAATATATCTACCCTATCTTCACCACATACCAAAGACAAAGAAATACGTATCATTATTCCAGTTACGTATTTCAATTCCCAATTTCTGTTATTGTTATCACTAGAATAGGTACAGGCCGAGTTCTGGAAACGACTAAGCTACAAGTTAAAGTTTGTGAGCAACTGAAATATGTAGCTACAAAAATGTAATGCTTATTTAAGTTAACCGATTAACTTTTAACTGGTGACCTGGTGGTCTAGGGGTAAGGTGTCGGACTTCTGTGCTGGGGTCCGGGGTTCAATCCTCGGTCTCGGCACAGATTTATCTAGTTACCAAACCCTTCCTTCACCTCTGACGAGACGTGTATTAATCACAACTTGTGAAAGTGTGGAATGCCAGGCCTCCACCATGGTTCGGATTCTACGTTAAACTGTAGGTCCTCCATTTCATCTCACAATCATCCTACCATTACACATTTCTGTAAGTGCGTTTAACCCGAACGGGTAGTAATACGTGGTGATGATAATAATAATAATAATAATTTTTAACTATTCTAAGCAGTAAATATTTTTGTATATCTCTATTGGGGGTTGTTATCGAAAGCTAGGCTAGTATGTGATTTGTCAAACCTTTAGCAAGTTTGAATCCATATCTTCTATAGCATTTTGGCACAAATACTATACGATGACTTTCAATGAAAATGGTTAGTTAATGGTTATAACTAAATATTTAGATCTTTGTTTGGAAGTCACATTATTAAATTCCTCTTTAACATCCAGACTAGAATCAAGAACAATTTAGGCCTTAGTTTTGGAAGTTTAGAAAATACAAAACATGCCTTGTGGTCAATTTAAAAAAAATATATCTTATGCTCTAAAAGTGAAAGTTGCAGGTCTTATGATTTGATGCGTGTGTACATAAAGGAAATTCTGGTAACTTTTGGAACTATCAGCTACCACCATTTACACCATGTTTTACAGCGCCTTATTACCCATCCAGCATGTACTTTCATAACTATTAGAATTATATATCGAATAGTAGTGCAAAAGGTATATTTTAGTGTATATATACCCTTATTTGCATCGATTGATAAGTGTTTAAAGTAAAAATAACACCTTAATACATGTGACTGAATATTGATCAGTCAGTTCCCCATCACTTAAAAACTAGACTATAAACGATCTTGACATTTTTTCCGCTTGCTAACCAGTGTGGGTAACTAAAGCAAGCTATATCATATCACACATGTGTTGATTAAATGAACCATCGTCAAAACATCCGAATTGATTATCTATGTCAATGGTTCTCAATTTTTATTTTTTTTAGATTGTATCCCTTGGTCATGAGTAAGAATCTAATGCACCCCCACTATCAGATTTCTCTAAATGACAAATGTCATGTAATCAGATAAGAAAATTTCCCCCAGTCTCTCACTGATCTATTTGACAAGTCAGTATGCTTTGAGTTGCATACATATCAGCTATGAGAAATTGTGACAATATTTTATAGTATCAATATATTTATTTCGATGCTAATATTTTTTACTATATATTGTAAAAAAGAATTAGTAGATATATTAAAATATTTATTTACTCATGAGTACTTACACTCTTATTTCGGGTTGATGTCATATAAAACATAATGTACGCATTGTAATGGAATTTTTATTGACTCATTTCGTGATAACCCGATTGCTTAAAGCAAAAATGAGCTAAACATAAAACTAAACATTTTTGTGATTGCATTAGTGATCAATTATTTAGTCCGACACATTAGTAACATGTCTGTCTACTAAGATAAGGGTCCTGGCTTTAATTACTGGCATGTTCGAAAAATTATCATTGATGAAATGTGGGTTTCCCCTTTCACAGTGATGAATTAACGACTGGGAGATGGATGTTGTGTCTGTTTTAGATTTAAGTTAGTTTATAAATCGTGTGTTGATATAATCAGTCAGTTCAGAATGTTCACGTTAAAAACCCATAAATTATATGAGAGGCTTAAGAAGTATACAAGAAACATGACTAACATTTTCGAACATAAAATTCCTAAAAACATGATACCAAGATAAAATATTATTATTATTATTTCGATATCAATAAATACTGTTGAGAGATTTATTTTATCGAAATAAGTATGATAGTGATAATTTTCTTCTGACATTACATCATTAATCATGATGTTGTAGATTAAAGCTTGACCTAAATAGAGAATACAAATATTAACAAAATGGCCCAATATAACTTCTTAGAAGATAGTTTAAACTTGCTTTATATATATATATATATATATATATATATATATATATATATATAT
>CABEEJ010001152.1:34654-134132 GCA_901482245.1 Timema douglasi | reverse complement strand
TATATATATATATATATATATATATATATATATATATATATATATCTAATAAATAATCAGCAGTCACATGGACTAAACGTCAAAATAATCTCGTCCAGTTTATTGGTAACCGAAAGGTCAGATCTTTAATCTCCTTTCGGCGTAAAGTGAGATTTATTTTCTAAGTGTTTTACCACTCTACCTACAAGTGAATGTGGTTGCATTTCATGTATATTCTTAGAGATATAAAATAAACGTCCTCAACTTAGCCAATGTAATTCAATATTTTTCGTCAGGTTTATCAAAGCGAAGGGTTGTGTGGACAAATTAAAAGTATGAAGAACACAAAATATTTAAAAACAACGTCGGTCTTGTGAGGTGGGGAAGCGTGTGAATCCTCAGCACAAAAAAAAAAAATTAGATGTTGAAGAGCTCTCGAACTCAAGAGACGGGACGATTACTCTTGTTCGATCTTGCCTTTCACTTTCCGCACCAATAACCGTGCCCCCTCCCCCCTCTACCCTTTCGTGGAGGGGGTCATTCTTGAGAATGATCGCAAGAGGGTAGATATTAGGTTGCGCGACGCCACTATACCGCTCCGCACTCCCCCATACCATCGCAACCAAAATGACGCGAGGTCACGATGAGGAAAGGGGGAGGGGAAAGTGACGGAGGAGGCGGAAGATTTTTTTTTTTCGACATCACTGGACCACACAGGACCGACCCCGTCACAGTGGCTACGTCGAGACTTTACAACCTGTCGCTACCGATCTAAAATCACGTACACTAGGTTTTAACGGGACTGGCTAGGTAGCTGATATATTGCCAAATAAATAATGCGACTAGGTTAAATATTAGCAAAACCTTAAACAGAAAATAAGTTTCGTGCTCAATAGAACAAACATAAAACTATTTATTATGACCCTATACATATAATATATGTATAGGGTCATAATATAAACAAACATGAACGGGTAGTATTTTATTTGGCTATTTATAGCTTTAAATCAGGAATTAGATAGTTAACAGTGATTATTAAACAAAAGCTAGTATCATTAAGTATATCTTAAGTTTCTTTTAATAATCAAATACTAGGAAGATTTTGTGATGGAGTTTTTTTATACTTTTTCTATATCGCAAACAATATCCCAAACATTTAATACGTTAACAGTTTATTTTTGAAAAAAAATAAAAAAGAGTTTTTTTTATGAGAAACGAAGCGTTTTTTTAAAAGGCTACTCTTTATTTATTATATAGATTTTTTAATTCCATGCCCTACTACTCATCCTGGCTCTACGAATTTAACTACACTAAGGATATAGAAAGGTGAAAGAATATTTTAAAGAAAACGTGTCCCCATTTGTGTATAGTGAGATTTGTAAATTATTTATAAAAACACATTCTCAGTACACCCAGCTGGGGCTAGAATCCTGACTTCAGTCATAATCAAACTGAACTAGAAGAGCTTTGCATTAATATTGCGTGCCTGCAAGTGGGGATAGTTTGTAAATTTAAATACCAAAAAACACCATGAATTTGCTTATATATTAGTAAATAGTTTGAAAGATTTATTTGAAGTTTACTTCTTGAACACGCTAATGACAGTACTTTAAAACTAAAATAATACTATAACCAACCAAGCCTTTAGTCAACAACACTTAAATAATACATTGCGACTTTACGAGGGAATCAAACCCGGACCCTCTAGCTCAGTAAGCAGACTAGCTATCTTATTAGCTAATCCATTTGACAATTTACCAGTATAGTTAATATAAATAAATATAGATCTACTAATATGATCGTTAACAAGCTTGCATACGATATCTTATATTTGGTTACGTATATGCCTGCTAATATTATTTTAACACCGCGTCTTACTATCCGCTCTTATTTAATAGTTATTCTAATGGGTTTAAGGATCAGGAAGGTTATATTTAGAAGTGTACCCACGTTTGAGGGGAGAGAAGGAGAGAATGGGAAACAGTTTTGGAAAAACCACCTTCAGTACACCCAATTAATAATAATAATATTTAGCACCGCGTCTTACTACCCGTTCGGGTTATACGCTTTAAGTACTAATTACTCTAATGGATTAGAAATTGGGAAGGTTGAATTAGAGGAAGTGAACCCGCATTTGCGTGGAGGGAGAGTGGAAAACTATTTAGAACTCCCCCCCCCCAGTTCACCCGACCGAGATTCGAACCTCGATCTCCCCGTCCTCAAAAGTCGAGCTCAACACGACAAGCGCGTTAGCCAACTACGCCACCGAGGCGTACACCCAACTGATATTCTAACTTCGATCGCCACATCATCGGCAATCTAGCCAACTGCGAGTGTAGCGCCTTAGACCATGCGGCCACCAAGTTCAGAGCTTTATCCGAGTCATATTTGAACAAATATATACAATATTGTTTTTTTTATATTTCACACTGATTAGCTATCATCCAATGAATAATTGTTCTGAAATTAATCTAATCTGTAAGTCGTGTGTTCTGTTATGGGTAGTCAGTACAGAAAGTATTATTATTTAGCACCGCGTCTTAATACCCGATCGGGCTATACGCTTTAAGTACTAATTACGCTAATGGATTAGGAATTGGGAAGGTTGAATTAAAGGAAGTGAACAAGCATTTGCGTGGAGGGAGAGTGGAAAACCATTTATGAACCTCCTCCCCCCCAGTTCACCCGACTGAGATTCGAACCTCGATCTCCCCGTCCTCAGCAGTCGAGCTCAACACGACTAGCGCGTTAGCCAACTACGCCACCGAGGCGGGTTTCCAGAAAGTAGCCATCAAGTATACCAAGAAAAATGTTTTAATAAAAAAAATGCAATAATATGTCCATCCAAATCTGGTATGGAAGAGATACACTCTACTCCTGTAGCTACTCCCGTCGATTATTACTCAATTATTTCTTGATCTTCCGTGAAGGTAATTTGATCACCGACACGCAACAGTAATTAGTGAGCGCTCGTATATGGAGAAACACTACCGAAACATGTCGGTCATTGCTCAGGTGGGTGAGTTTCGTTATTGGAGAGTAAGGAACACATTAGCTCATCACAATCGTGTCGGGCCGGCTATTATTTTTCATTTAGCTTTGAAATATTCATAGCCATTAATAAGAATGAGCAAGTGTGAGCGAAATAAAGCAGATCTTTAAAAAAAACACATTTAAAAGTGTTGTTCATCAAAAGGGTTAGAATATTTATGGAATAAATAACGTAGAATACTCCTTTAATTATGCCCTAAAATTACAAAAAAATAACAACTTCTAAATGTGGAAATACGTTTAAAAACATATATATGTATACATATTCCAAACAAACTAAACTAAATTAAATCAAATAAATTTATTCCAGATTCATTTTACGTTCACTATATGTAAGGTATAGTTTAAACACTATATATATTCAACTACCCCTAAAATAATATTTCATAATTTACAAAATAATTTTCACTACTAATGAGTAAATGTTTTTTCAATGTCTAAATAAATGCTATTCCTATATAAATAGTTCTTAAACTATACCTAACATAGAGTGAACTCAAAATAAATCTGTAATAAATTGATGATTTTTTTAAATATATCGAGGAATATCATTTATTTAGACGTTGAAAAAACATTTACTCATTAGAAGTTAAAATTATTTTGTAAATTATGAAATATAATTTTCCGGGGCAATTGAAAATATTATTTTAGAAAATTAGTTGAAATTACGTAAAGTTTTTATATTTAATTTTGTGCAAAATATTCTAAAACAAATTATCATCAAGCAAATCTTTGACAAATATGTTTTTATCCTGTTATTCATAGAAAGTTAAGTTTCTGATAAAAATATAAAATGTAAGAAATCCCGACTCTACTCATTAGATAAATTTGTATACTTTATGAGAAGTAAAAAGGGTTTAATGTTGTGTCCAAGAAAATAATTGAATAATAACTTTTTATATCCACACCAGTTGACACGCTGACTAAGCACCAAACTCATTTATTTCAGTTTAACATTATACCGTCCTCATCTCAACATCACTATCCTTAATGAAGAGGAAAATACTGGTGAAGTGTTTACATATGGAGCTGAAAGATGGATCCCGAGGAAATAGGTTAATAAATATTTAGAATTTTTTAAGGTTTGGTGTTGGAGGAGAATAGATAGGGTAAACTGGACATATCAGTGGATTAACTAAGAAGTTCTAAGAATAGTAGGCCTATATCAAAAGAGTGTCGTTAGGCAGGTGATTTTACGAAGAAAGGCCAAATGAATAGGTAGGATCCTGAAAATAAATGGTTTATTAAGTGATGTTATATAAGGCAATAAGGAAGGGGGAAGGTAACCAGCAGGACCATGAATGTAAATAATTGATGACCTCAAACACCGAAAAAAGATGTAGTTTCAGGATGTAAAAAAGGAAACTGCTAATAGAATATACTGGAGGACTCAATTCCTAAAAGGCAGCGGGCTTGTCAAAAGAAACAGAGCAACTATTTATTATAAACCTGAACGGTTTGTACGACGAAAATATTATGAAGTAGATAAATTGTTTACTTAGATAAAAAAATATTTTATTTGATTAGACTGGGTTAAAATATTGACATTAAAATAAATACTAGCGATTCATTGGGAATAATTGTGTATGACTGTAACAAGGTATAATTTTGTTTAAAGTTGAATAATAATCAACGTGAGGTCCATTTTTCATCTTTATTTGTATAAAAAGTAAAATTTTCAAAAACGTGGTTTTGTAAAATGGCTTCATACAGCTAGGTTTTATTTTATATTACATATTTAAGTTCCCAAAACTTCCTTTTTTTTTACCGATACTATATGATTTTAATATATAATATTATAAATGCGAAAGTTTGTGTGTCTGGATGTTTGTTACTCAATCACGCCAAAAGTGCTAAACGGATTTGAATGAAACTTTGTACGTTGGTAGAGTATGTCCTGAAATAACAAATAGGACTATTCCCAACATTTGATTTTACATTAATTTTACAATATTAATGTTTAAACTTTTCGTATATATTAATTTTACAATATTAATGTTTAAGCTTTTCGTAAATAAGATATTTCGTAGTAAAAGAAATATATATTATTAAAGTTACTAATTATTAATTTAATTTTTTTTAAAAACCTTAGTTAAAAATGAAAAGATTTTTAAATTATTGCGTGCGAAGCCGCGACGGGTAAAAGCTAGTAGAACTATAATAAGGATAATATTAGTTTGAAAAGGTTAATGGCAGTCATGTAAAATAGTTTACCTTGTAATAGATTAAGCGAACAGAAAATAGATTCCAGTTAGATATTCTTAGTATATAACTTTATGAACTCAATCAAAATAAGCATTTACGTGGGGTGTTTTTTTTGTCTCTTTGATCCATGTTATAGTAATAAATATAATTAATGTATTAGTAATAATAAATAATGCAGTATGTGTAGCATAATTATATAGGTGTGCCACTATAATCATTTTAAATATTTATAATATGTTAAAACATTTTTATAACCAAAGCCATTAAACTAGAATCACGTGTGTTTAGTTAAAATTGAGCTATTAAGTCTGTTGAGCGGCATAGCCGTATGATTGTTGAGATTTTTTTTAATTAATAAATTTTCCTTTTTTTACTTTCTAGTTGCGATCAATTAGCAATGATGTTCAATGTGCTATTATGACCTGACTTCACACAGCTCGTATACTGCATTCTTCCTTAGGGGAGCCATGTTAGAATGTGGGACAGACCGTAAGAAGTCAGCCAAGAGTCAGTAATGATTCAACATTTGCCCTAAAATGTTGTCTTCTTTCTTGAGATACGACATTTTTTCATTAAGTTGGAACTTTTCCTATATTTCATTAGTATTCAAAGACATTTAATTCAAAATTATGACTTATTAGGTTTCTTAATCACACGGATAATATTCAATTACATGATAAAGCAAGCCCATAAATTATATCAACATTATATGACCTGGTGTTCTAGGGGTAAGGTGTCAGACTTCTGTGTTGGGTGTCCGGTGTTCAATCCTCGGCTCTGGCGCAGATTTATCTGATTACCAAACCCTTCCTTCACCTCTGACAAGACGTGTATGTGTATTAGTCACAACTAGTGAAGGTGTGGAAAGCCAGACTTCCACCGTGGTTCGGATCCCACGTTAAACTGTAGGTCCTCCATTTCATCTCACATCACCCTACCATTACACATTAGTGTAAGTGCACACAACTGAACACGAACGAACAGAACACAACACGAACAGGTAGTAATACGCACTGCTAATAATAAATATATCATCAATATTATTTACCTGTATTAATAAATTACATCAACATTAGTATCCACTAACTTTTATTAATGATATAAATGTAAAGTAAATCCAGTTCTGTTGTTTCAAATTCTTCTATTAATCAATTTTATAAATTCCGATTTTACGTGAATGTTTAGTACGTAAGTTTTCCTAGTTGAAAATATCTACAAAAATCATAAATTTCTAATAATTTCTAGCTCCATTCTCTCATGAGATGTGTATTCTAATACTCTTATCTTATATTTTATTTTTAACATTCATGTAATGGTTTGTGTGACTTTTATCCCCTTTGAACACTTATTAATATTAATTCTCTTCTTCATCAAACAGAACCGGTTTGACTTCTCGCACCAACCTTAGGGATTCATGAGCTCTCTATCCTCCTCAACAAAGCTTAATAGGTGGTCGCACAGTCTAGGGCATTATTCTCGAACTATAATAGATTACAGGTATCAGAGAGGCTAGAGGTTCTAATCTCAGGTGGTTACATTGGAGATTTTTTTAATATGTGATTTATCCATTTGGTTTTTCCATACTCTATCCATACTGATATGAGTGTACTCCCTATAAAAATTGTTTTTCTTATCCTTTCTCCTTACATTAAAACATAAATAGTCCATGGGCTGAAAGTAAAATTTTGTTTTTAACTATCTCACCAATCCACATTCAAGAAATAGCCTATACTTTAGTGAAAGGATTATTTTTATTAAATAAGCCGATTTGTATAAAGATGGTTATTTTTTTATTGACATTGATAAACCGTGATTTATGATTAAAAATAAAATTCGTCTATGAGCAAACAATCTAAACGACAAGCTTAGTCAGTCTGATCATCCACTGGCGAGGAGGTCCAGGCTCAAACCCCAGCCGTATATGTCGAGAGAGATTTATCTAAATTGTTTCTCACTCTCCTTCTAAACAAATATAGGTACATTTAATTTAAATTAGGCCTTACTAATTTCTAACACAGTATTGTAGCTAATGGGTATTCGTATGAGACGAACAAGTAGTAGCTATTAAGCAATAAAGATATATTTCTTTTCTAGTTTTTTTCCACCTCATTTTACTTTATTTTACTTTGTAAGCATTATATTAGTGATATAACACATTTTAAACCTACAGCATCTTTATTCCTTATCATCATCCTAAACCTTCAATCTAACGGTCAAGGTATTTACCTACTACCTCTACTCTATATTTTTAACAGAAAATTAGAAACACTTAACTAAATCATACCACTTTCTAAACTGGAAAACACACAAAATGTGTGAGAAAAATATGTTTTTTTTTTCTATGCTTAAGCTCTAACCCACGTATACGTGACCCCAAGTTGAAGGTTGCAACCAAAACAATCACGATGGTAAAAATAATGTTTAAAAAGAATTTTCTCTTGAGAGCATCTTTCGTAACATCGTGAATTGGAACAAGAGTTTCTAGTAATGGCAATGAACTATATACGTGAAATGACTCCCATTGCAGCTGACTATCAAAGCAGAGTGGATATTTTATTAATGTGTACTAGAGTATAATTAATAACCATTAGAATATAAACATATAATTTACGTGCGATTCAAAGTAAAAGAACGGTAATTAGTCAGTACATATAACATAGAATAGCGAGCTTATATAATTTCTCACACATTTCCAAAATATTTCTGTTTTTTTATTTGCCCATCATACCTAAAAGGAACTTTTTTATTTCTAGGTTTGGTATCATGGTTATTAATGACTTGTTATAAAAGACAAATAATTAGTATTAATTGAGAGAAAATCCACCTACATTATCTGAAAAAAGGAATGTGAGGACCAACGTGATAGCCTACACGCGAAAAATCCCTAGCAAAGATACCGTATGAAACTTTACCTCCTTATTAACAGCAGTAGAGTATATTGCCAGACTGACACCTTACACCATGTAATCATCTGTGAGGAGTTTAACACATATTAATGTAAGCAAGAGATAAAAAACAACTAAATTCAGATTTATATTTTTAATCAATGACTTGCAAATGAACTTAATATTATTCAAATTGATTTACATTCAACACCTAACCTTATAAATAAATATCTACAATTAAGATATTTTAGATAATGGGTTTATAAATAACTATCCTGTGGGAACCATCACTAAACCACATAATACAAATATTGTTAACACGATTTCGTACTTTTCCTATTGGGCTTAAAGTTCATATTTATAAGATAAATCAATTTTTTAATAACCACGTAGGTGATCGACTAAATTTCAATCCTTATCTTACAGTTTTCAATCATTTCTCACGGTAAAAACACTTATATGTTGTGAGAGATAAAATGTGAAAAAAAAAAAGAAATTTTAATCGTGATTATTTCTTTCTTTCATATATTTTGTTATTGTTGATACTTTTTTCGATTATTAGTCTGCTTTGATCAAAGAAATAATTTATTTTTCTATAATATTTACCAACCAGTGCCTAATCTACAAGAAACCCACAAAAAAAATGTTTTCTATGAAAAATATCATAAATTATCTGACTCAGAGAAAATATTCAAACCTAGTACAAATATACATTACGACCATAGTCGGTGACTTAGCGGACTGAACGTAAAGTTTGTCACGTCTGGTTTGCTGGTGAATGAGGGGTTGGTGTTTGAATCTAATCTGGGTTTAGTGAGACATTTTTTCTTTTCTAAATGGTTTCCCACACTTTTTCTGCAAATGCGGGAGTGATTTTCATTAAAATTATACCTATCTCATCAATACACAAAAATAACTTTTTCTGTTTCAAGGGTTCATGAAACGTCGACATTTTAGCGTGGTTAAATTTTTATTTATTTATTATTTATAATTTTTTCGTTTAATCGCACGTATCAAGTGTTTTGAATTTATAACTCTAAACAATCAATCGAATACCTTGGACGTATCTGTTTTTAGTTTTCACATGATTATAATGCAAGCCTGCTGTCTTAAACCTCGTGAACCAAGGCTAAAATATATGAATATAATGTACTAGGGAATAAAGTTTTATTTTATTCTCTGTTTAACTTTGTCATCAAGGGAAAATATCTACTTGTAGTCCAAGGAGAGTTTATGAAAGATATTTAAAATTTAAAAACTATGATAGATCGTAAAACTGCGGTACGTATAAGAATATAACATAATTTTTAATATTATATACTGGACTTAGCAATTTATTGAGTGTATAGAGCTGCGTCTAGTATTCATTTTACTACAATTATTAAATCGTTTATATCCCTCTTGTTAAAAGTACACTTAAAAAATAATAATGTTCATACCTCACTTCCTAAACTTTACAAATACACGTTAACAACAATTTGAATTCTTAGGCTTCTTTATCTCAGCAAATCTCCTCATTGTAAGCTCAGCAATATGGTCATAAAGTCATACTAGCGTTATTATGCTGATAACATTGCTTTATGCATGTCTTTTAGCTAATTAACTAAAACTAATTGAAAAATGACACCTAGACACGGAAACAGTCCAGGTAACATTGTTTAACTAATTAAAATTAACTAAATTGTTGTACTTCCATTCACCTTGTGTGTTGCTATCTACTCCTGAAAAGTCAAACATTAATAAACTCTAATTATTTAATCTGATCTTAAGATATCATCTTAACCCTTGGGCACAAACAAAGAAAACCATTGATACACAGCTTTACGGGAGTTTCGCCGCACCTTTTCAGCAAGTTTCAGACCTTGGGCACTGAGGGCCGTTAGTGTTACGATAGTCTCAGTGATAACAGCACTTCCTAGTGAGATATTTTTAAACAACTTATTTACAACATGATCGTTGTAAAGGCTACAAACTGAAGAGCAAGTTTCTGATAGTGGTGGTCCGAAAACAATAGCTTAGGTGACAACAATTTCAACCGCCCCCTTCCCTAAACCACCCCTTCACTACATATCAATTCAAAAACTCATTAGAGAAGAAAGAGGGTAATATTCAGTCTGAGTAAGCTCGTTTCGCGGGCCGACTTATGAAATTGAGATTAAGCTTCTGCCTGAACCCAGCTCTGTGAAAACCGGTTGATTGACAATAAAAAAAACTTTTTTTCCTATTTATAATAAAATCATTTTAAACTTATCTGTTTAAGAAAATACCCGGTTACTTGGGACTGCACGCAACGATCATTGCGTTGAAGTACTCAAACTTAAAAAAATGCGCAACCATTTAACGTGGAGGCTGTATATCTGGTGTATTTTTGTCTGTGCCCACGGGTAACACATTGCTTAGTGTGTGCAATACTTATTAAGATGTATGAGACCTCTTGGTGCAGTCTTCTGTATTCTGATTTTGAAAACAGTGAAATTTAAAGCAGCGACACTGTTATTCCGTATTTAAAACAATACAAAAAAATTAAATATATATAAACTAAAATAACTATTTAACTGGGCATAGTCCTAAGCTATCTGTTTTTTTAAACTAAAGAGCGCAAAAAAACAGCACTTCGATACGTTTTATTCTTCTTCTTCTTATTGTTATTAGCACCGCGTCTTACTACCCGTTCGGGTTATACGCACTTACGCTAATGTGTAATGGTAGGGTGATTGTGATATGAAATGGAGGACCTACAGTTTAACGTGGAATCCGAACCACAGTGGAGGCCTGGTATTCCTCACATTCACAAGAAGTCTTGTCAGAGATGAAGGAAGGGTTTGGTAATCAGATAAATCTGTGCCGGGACCAAGGATTGAACCCCGGCCGCCAGCACAGAAGTCTGACATCTTACCCCTAGACCGCCCGGTCACCCTGATACGTTTTCTTAATCGAAAGTAATCGTTTATCTTAATTTTCTGGTTGATCGGGCGTGAGCTGAGCTTTATAATACCCTTAACGACCCAAATGGAGCTTATAACGTAGAAGTCTCTCTGAAACTCTTAGTGTGTTCAAATATGGGTATAAATACGTCAATTAATTCAACAAATAAAATATTTACACTCATGGTGAAAATGTCATTTTTATTTTAGTTTAGTACCGCTTTTCACTATCTGTTCAGGCTATATGCGTATGTATTAATTACTCTAATGTGTTAGGGATGAAGGAGGCAGTACACACACAACCGGTATTTGAACCCCAATCTCCCTGTTTGCGCCAGTCCATTCTATTGCGAGAGTGCCGCCTTAAGGCTTAGGTCATAGAATAGCATTAGTCTCCTACGAATGAAGATGAACCATCGTGCACACATCACAAACGTTTTGAGAGTAGCGTTTCATAACATCATAACATATAATGTCTACACCTTTGACAGCATGAGGCAAATGAGCCGAACTCCTCCCTTTTATGTACAGTCTCGATAACAAAAATTGTCCAGTGCAGGTATGTCTCGCTGTGAACCTGATTCTTCTTACTTGCTCAAATAGAAATAAAATATGACTATCCTGAAAAATGTTTATCTCTATATTTTAGCTCTTTACGGAAAAAAGGTATTTTACTATTCTGTATGCCCTCATGTCTGTTTGTCAGTCCCTGGGCCTAAATCACTAAAGGGTTTGATGGATTTTGTTAAAATTTTACATCTAGATATTATATAGCTATAGCCTAGGATATTTGTTTGACGTTGACTCTATCCCTTAAATTAAGGGTAGTATATTCACGAGTGTTTTTTTTAATCCCTGATTTTTTTTTTAAACTGTTCCATTTGTTTTGCTTAAAGTGGTTATCTGGAGAGTGTTTTGCATCACATTTAAAACTATATACCTGTTGTTGTTTTTTTTTGTAAAAACTCGTTTAGGGGGGTTTACTGATGAATGCTTTTGTTTAATAATTTATATTTTAAATTGCTTTAACGATTTGGTTCAAAATCAGTATCCAGGAAGATTTTTTTAAATATAGATAGTTAAAAAAATCTTAGAAAGTGTATTTAATAATAGCTTACTGATAAATGATTTTTGAAAATTTTGATTTTTTTTTTATATTAGCTCTAAAGATTTGGTTAAACATTGGTATTTGGTGCCTATTTTACATGATAAATAATAATGTAAAATAAAAATTTTAGGATATTTGAAATTGTTCAAAAATGGACTTTAAGATTTAGTTCAATGTCCATCTAGCATTTTTTTCGTTACAAATAAGGATACATTTTTATTTTTACAAACATATATTATTTGATGCTAGGTTAAAAATAGCTGATTTTTGAAAAATTGAGATTAAAAAAAAATTGTTAGAACAATTTTGTTTATTAACCTCAAATTTTTTTAATGTGATTAACAAGATTTTATGTTTATTTTTCTGAGAAAAATTTATTTAAGGGTACCTAGTTTACTGAAAACGTATTTTTGAAAACCTTGTTCCAAGCTATAATACAATAAATAAAAAACACCCCTTCGCGTCTAAGGCGGTACTCTCACAGTAGACTAGACTGGCGATGATAGGGGAAACTGATCGAGGTTCGGATCCCAGTCGGGTGTACTGAGGGTGTTGTTTAACCAAATATAGTTTTCCACTCTCCCGCACGCAAATTTGGGTACACTTCCCCTAAATATAACTTTCCTATTCCCTAAAACCATTAGCTTAATTTAGTACATAAGCGTATATCCCGAACGGGTAGAAAGAGGAAGCACTAAAAATATTTGTATAAATGAGAAAGAGTGTACGATTGTGTCACATTATTTATTTTGATGGTTAATATTCATGATATTATGGGTATTTATATGGTCACAGACTTAGACTATACCTACAATTGATGGGTGTTCACACACACTCACAGACTTAGACTATACCTACAACTGATGGGTGTTCACACACACTCACAGACTTAGACTATACCTACAATTGATGGGTGTTCACACACATTCACAGACTTAAACTATACTTACAATTTATGGGTGTTCACACACATTCACAGACTTAAACTATAACTACAATTGATGGGTGTTCACACACACTCACAGACTTAGACTATACCTACAATTGATGGGTGTTCACACACTCACCGACTTAGACTATACCTACAATTGATGGGTGTTCACACACTCACAGACTTAGACTATACCTACAATTGATGGGTGCTCACACATTCACAGACTTAGACTATACCTACAATTGATGGGTGTTCACACATTCACAGACTTGGACTATAACTACAATTGATGGGTGTTCACACACACTCACAGACTTAGACTATAACTACAAATGATGGGTGTTCACACACACTCACAGACTTGGACTATTACCTACAATTGATGGGTGTTCACACACACTCACAGACTTAGACTATACCTACAATTTATGGGTGTTCACACACATTCACAGACTTAGACTATAACTACAAATGATGGGTGTTCACACACACTCACAGACTTAGACTATACCTACAATTGATGGGTGTTCACACACACTCACAGACTTGGACTATACCTACAATTTACCCAATCTTCATTCAAGTTAACATTTTGTGTTGGAAGTTTGCTGGATTAAATTGAGTTTTTGATAGAGAATCTATCCGTTCCTATAACTCTGGTTTGGCACAATCCTTATGAAACGTGATTCGATTCCAGGCTTGTGCTCACGAATATATTTATCATGTGCAAAAAGGTAAGTCCTTGCTAACCAAATGATAAATATCTTGAAGCTAGTTTGTGGTTTTTGTGGAAAATTTGCCGTGTTAATTCATTGTGTTGCAGATTAATACGTGATTGCTATCTATAGGATCAGTCCTAATAGATTAATCGAACCCAGATAATTGAAAAATGATAACGTGGACACGGGAAGAAAAACCCTTTACCACACTTAGACTCAATACACCAACGACTAGAGAAAGATGGTCCTGGATAAGAGACAAACAAGGACGGCTCAGTCATATAACGTTGGCCGGAAAAGCCAAAGGTCCCAGTTTCGGTTCCCACCAAAATTAATAATAAATCAAAGAAAACCCCATTAGAAACGGGATAAAGGATTTACTGTGGCCTACACTTTTGTCGAACAAGGATTATGAAATTATTTTGTTTAGCTCTTTATATATTTTGTGCTCTGTGAGAAAATTCATATTTATATCATACTAATTACAATTTATTGTGTATTTTATGTGGATGCAACATCTCTTCCCTCTTACCCGTGGAATCTCTCATGTCGATTAAATAATGTAGGCCATCTTTAAAATAAAGCGCAGCCGACCAAGGACGAGCTTATGGTAATATTATGGTAATTACAATTATTACCAAAGAACGCTCGGGACCAGCGATCGTTCTATCAGGTTCCAATACTGCACAGGTCTCACTCTAGTCGTCGGAACGAGATGAGGGCACTGTGATTAGTTATAAAAATGTATCATCGTGTTGCGAAAAAAGAACCTATCCGCCTATTCGCATCGGTACGCTTCACCTGGAACCCTTCCCTAATCCTGCCCCCTTTCCCCCTTGCACGAGAGAGTGACGGTAGATTGTGGGGAGACCTTCGGGCAATTTTTTTTATGGGTGGCTTGAGCAAGGGCAGACCTTCCCTGCCCATCGTAATCTCTCCGCTGAACGAGTATTGCAAAAAGTTTTTATCGGGTGAGTAGCTACAGGAGGGGTAGGAGGGGAACGTCGACTTTGAGCGACACTCATAGTGACGAACGATGTATGCATATAGTAAAACATTCACTCGTACTAAGATAAGCACCGGTATATCAAATCCACATTAAAAAGGGCAATTTTTTCACTGTCTTCGTAAGAATTTTTTTTTTTTTTAAGAAAAGGACATGATTATTTAAAAAAATATTTATTATTATTATTATTATTATTATTATTAGCACCGCGTCTTACTACCCGTTCAGCTTATACACACTTACGCTAATGTGTAATGGTAGGGTGATTGTGAGATGAATTGGAGGACCTAAAGTTTAACGTGGAATCCGAACCACGGTGAAGGCTTGGCATTCCCCACATTCACAAGTTGTGATTAATACACGTCTTGTCAAAGGTGAAAGAAGGGTTTGGCAATCAGATACATCTGTGCCAGGACCTAGGATTGAGCCCCGGACTCCCAACGCAGAAGTCTGACACCTTACCCCTAGACCGCCAGATCACCCTATTTCTGGTTAAAATCGAATATATCACAGAGACGCCCTTTGATATATCCTCCAAATTTCGTGGACTCTTAGGTAAGATACCCCCTTATGTTCATGTGATATGGGTGAAGGAAACCACCAGCTTCAGAGTAAGCTTCAATATTTTGTTACATTAACCTGCTGATGACGGGGATGTTGGGGTTTAAATTTCAGTTGGTTTCTACTGAGGGTGGTTTTTCTCCAGAGGTTTCCCACTCTACCTCCACGTAAATGTGGGTAAACTACCTCTAAAATTCTTCCCTCCTCATCCTTACCCTATTAGAGTAAATTATCATGTATGCGTATAACCTGGACAGTTAGTAAGACACGGTGATAGAAAAAACCTCTTATTTAAAAATGTACAGTAGAAACACAGAACTAATATCAACTAAAACAAGCATAGTGTTTGTTTCAGTAATAGTGGTACTAAAAAAAAATTACCGCATAGTTTCATGTCATCCCTTGATGGAATATGACTCAATAAGAGCGTTCCTTTACCCATTGGTCCAATAGACCGGATTTATTTTGACGAGGGAAACACATTGGAGGTGACCTGGTTGTCTAGGCGTAAGGTGTCAGACCTATGTGCTGAGGGTCTGGGGTTCAATCCTCGGTCCAGGTACTGATTTATCTGATTGCCAAACCCTTCCTTGACCTCTGACAAGACGTGTATTAATCACAACTTGTGAATGTGAGGAATCCCAGGCCTCCACTGTGGTTCGGACTCCACGTTAAACTGTAAGTCCTCCATTTCATCTCACAATCACCCTACCACTACACATTAGCGTAAGTGCGTATAACTCAAACGGGTAGTAAGACGCTGGGGACAGTAATAATAATAGAAACACCTTGGAGGGTCAAAGGTCAAATCTTGGCTGGGTGTGCTAATGTTCTTCTACACTCAATCTATAATTGTCCTTTACCCATCCTCTTTCCGCGCAAACGTGAGTGAATTTCTCCTAAGCTACCCTCCTAATCCCTAACCCTAAGAGGAAGTAGTTACTAGCTCTTGGTGTTGCCGAACTAAATAAGAAAAAATCATACAAGACCAAATATAGGGCAAGACCACATTTCTAGACTACGCTAAATCTTGTAATCATATTCTAATGTTTTTTTTAGTTGGTGTGAGTTTGTCCTTATTTTCAAAATATGTTGATCCCTGACCTTATAAGTTTACTAAACGACCGGGATACCAACATATTTACAATAATTTGATAGGAAAGAAGAATATATAAAAAATAAATCAAAGAATCAAATAAATAAATTATATAAGCATTTCTCCTTGACAATAATTTTTCAAACATTATCTTATTTTGTTTTTCATTTTTACTGTAACATGAAAAAATACATTATGATTTAATATCCATTAAGCATGAAACTTAACTTTTAGTTTAAGTGTTATCACATAAACTTTAATTATTTACTGTACTTATTCTTATTTTGAAAGTATTTTTTTTATTTTACCTGTAGAAGAAATATTTTAATTCCTAAATATTTTACAAAAATCCAGCCACCATTTTTTATTTATAATATCACATTTGTCACATTACACTGTTTTCTGGCTATTATTAAAATTTCTCGTTATTTTTTTTGATCCAATAAATTTAAAATTTATTTTCAAGTTTTATTTGATCTTATATATATTGATATATATATATATATATATAAGATCAAATAAAACTTGAAAATAAATTTTAAATTTATATATATATATATATATATATATATATATATCAACGCTTTAATTACTATATTTTTCATATTTTTTAAAATTTTATAATTTAGGCTTAACGTACACACATTGTCCTCAAGGGAGAGTGGAAAACCAATAAAGAATCAACATCTTGATAAACCTTAGTTATAGGTAATCAAACCCTGACCTTCTTGCCACTGCCAACCAGACCAGACGATACAGAAGCCTTTTATGTGACCATTGGTGTAGGTATTAATATATTAAATTTTAATATACTGCACTCACATTCTTTTGGTGCTGAAATGGAAAGCAACGAAGTGTTGGATTTAAATAGTTGAGGGTGTGTGTGGAATCTTGAGTGTAGTGTGTGGTGAGTCAAACCCCGGTATAACATATCCGAATCAATAAAACTAGCACACACCTTAGTCGGACGATATTATTAATACAAAGCTAAATTTTATCAATCTACTAGCTAGTATCTGTAAATGCGCATTGCCTGAACAGGTTGTAAGACGCGGTGATATAAAAGTATATACAAGTTTTTCATTAAATATATAATAAAACAAAGCTTGATTAGAATTGCCATAGAAAAATACTTGGTACACTTACAAGTACCCTAATTATTTTAAAACTTAATTAGGATACAATTTTTGCGCTTAATCTTTTTAAAAAGTTATACAAAAAAAATTATATTTAGACCTGAGCATAGGAAATGGTATCTTTTTATTTAAATGTGTAGGTATATTTGTATACTACATTTTAGTGTAAAATATCAATAAAACTGGTGCCTTAGACAGGTATATGAATTTAAATTAGTACTATAGCTTGAATAAAAAATGAACAATTTTCACTAATTTCATATTCTAATACAAATATGTAAAACTTATTTATTCAGGGGCGTATGCACGTGTTCTCTTTTGAGGGAGCTAGATTCAAAATGAACGGTTGGCACCCTCATAAACTTAGTTGACCCTAGTTGTAAGTAAGAGTCAGGCACTGCTTGCAACCCTAATACATGTTAAAAGCAATTTGATCAGATACCGCGTTGATCAAAACTAAAGAATCAGTGGATGAAAAAACGAGTAGATTAGGAATCAATATTTATTTTTATGGTGAGCAGAATCCCTCAAACGTCCCTTTATTCATTGTGTAAACTTAAATAATTATGTAAAAATAATTATCAGTTTATGTGCTCTTTTTTTTTACGTTAAAGTGGGCATGCTATTTTCAAATAATATTTGGATAATTTCACAAATTTAATCTAAACTGAGACGTATCAGTGGGAATGATTGCCAATATATCAGTAAAACCTTGTCTGGTTTTCCAGTGACGTATGGGTTGGAGTTCAAACCCCAGTTTAGTCTACTGTGGTGGATTTCATTAAAATGTATTCCGATTTATATCTTATCAAAAGTAGGTACAATCCCTCTCAGGTTTACCAATCTCAAACACACCCAATTAAAGTAAATATCTAATACCACGAACAGATAGTAAGACGTGAAATAAAATTTTCTTTGTTACGAAGTGAGCTGATTTTATAATGTTTATAAGTTTTATTAAAGTTATTTATGACTAAGCCATCAAATAAAAATGTTTAAAAGATGATTATAAAAGTAATTAATACCTAACACAAAAAAGAAATATGTATAATCATATAAATATTAGAAATTTGTATTCGAAACATATGTAAATATCAATAATATAGATGCACAAATAGCACATAAGCACAATATAAGTAAAATATTTTAAAATATGGCAAATGCATAGATCTATATTATTATTAATTGTTTAAAAAAATAATTTTAACTAGGGTTATTAAAGATTTATATATAAGTCTAATTATTTATTTTAATTTAGATTTAATCCTAACACTTAGAGTTATTTGTAATTCATTCCTGCCCCTTGATTTATTATTAATTAATAATTATAGGTTTAATTGATTCAGTTTTTTAAATAATTAATTGCATTTGGTTATTGCTTGGTAAATTTATTTAGACTTATTAGATAAACACTTTACATCACCATTTTGTGTAATAAAGTTTTTAATTACTAATTGGTTAAAATATAGTAATTAAATTAATTATAAATCAATTCTTGTTTTGACTAGTGTACTAGAACTCCTGTTAACCAAGCAAACAGGCTTATAAAGTTCCTAAAGATAGAGTGAGAAAGAGAGAGAGAAATAGAGAGGGCCAGAGTGAAGTAATATTATTACCCTCGAGTACATCACATCTATTACGTTCTAATTCACTCTGTTATAGAAATCCCCCCCACATAATCGTCCCCTACCACCTTCATTTTTTTTGGTCATCCTCTCATCTTCATACATTATTATTGTTACTAGTTTTATTATCTGGAGAGACACGTGGTCATGAGCTAGAAAGATATAAATACGTGGATCATCTTCAGTTAGAAGTACAGTTCACAACTTCTCCTTTAATACAGTGGAACATTCTAGAATATTTCAACATGGCAAAGGTAAGCATAGCTTATGGCCCCACAATAAAAAAAAACTACCATTCATTGTACTACTTTGGATATTATTTACATAAAGATTAATTTGTTTTTTCTTAAAGCGAAGATTTTTTATTCTGTGAAGTGGGTAAGAGGGTGGAAAGGGGGAAGAAAATAATCTGACATACAATTGGACAAGAGATCAATATTAAATATTCCCACAATAATATGTGCATTGACTAAAAAGTATAGATTTTTTTATATAGAAATGGGTCCTTGAATACAAATTTTAAATTTTCTTTAGAATCTCGAATTCATATGTTAATCTTTTAAAAAATTCTTATATTATCGAAATAATTAAAAGTGAATTTTGAAAATGTTGTTGATGGCTTGATACCATATATATATATATATATATATATCAATCCAAATTAGTCTTTTTTTTATGTGATTTTGTTATTTTCCTAACTACACAAGCCCATATATTAGTGTTGCCAATTACTTAAAATTATGATAATTTCAAATCAAGGCTTTCGTAATTGTATTCCAGTTTTTTTTTTAGAATATTACTAAGCTTGAATCTCGTAGGATTTGAAGGATTAAAGGATTCGGGATTCCCATTTTTAGTTTTTTATTGTGGTTTTTTCCCCAAATTCCATCCGAGCTGTTTTAATTACTTTAGTGGACTAGGTTTGAGGCCGGTAAAATTTTAAAGTAATTCTACCAGTTTTAATATGGAGGAACAGTTAAAATTCACTTGGTATTTATTTAATTTTCACTACTCATCAACTGGGATTTGAACCCCGATATCCTCATCACCATAAAACTGGAAAATGTGAGCCTAACACTTGTTCCATGTGCCCATGGATGGATAAAGCTTACTCAATAGTAACAATTTTAGATACTTTTTGGATCGTAAAACTATAAATCTTAATACTGTATTTTCGATTCACATTTTGAGTAAAGTTTAATCTTAGCGAAAAAACATAGAATAAATAGACTTACACAAAGTGGATTACATAATTTATCTTTGTGAATATATTTTTTTTAAATTATTATTTTGTCAGTATTAAAAATACTATGGTATACTTTCATTTTATTTATTTTTATTTTTTATCATTAAGTTTTTATATCTGTTCAATCTATAGGCATATTTTATGGTGATTAACTATTATTCTATTGGGGTAGGGATAAGAAAGGGAGCATTTTAGAAGTAATCTACCCGTATTTGCATGGAAGGAGAGTGGGAAAATATTTAGGAAAAACCACTCTCAGTAGACCCGATTATTATTCAAATCCGATATTCGGTTTTAAACAAGACAGTTTAACATAAGAGTGAAGTCTTAGATTATTTGGCCACTGCAATGGCCTATAATTTTATTAATTAGAAAATGAGAAGAAAAGTATTTGGTTTCTTTTGAAAGGTCCTGAGAAATGTATATTATTATGGTTTTCAGAAAGGCCATCAAAGTAATTTGATTAATTACGAAAGCTAAAATATTTTTAATTCCTCAAAACCACATAAATGTGTAAGGTGATTAAATTTTAATAGGATAACGATTTGACAATATTACCATGTTTCAACATTTTTGTGTTTGAAAATATCCATTTAAAAATTTAAATTAAGAAAAATAAATAAATATTTTAAAAATAAATTTTTGTAATCATATTATACCTTGAAATTACTGTCATGCGTATATTAGTATCACGTAAGCATCTTTTTGGCTATTTTAGACCCCTTAACCTCCTTTGTAAGCAAAAATAAGTAAATACGAGATCCTTTCCCTTCCTCCTGGTTTTGCTTACGTTATATTTGTCAACTTTTTTCACAGTAAAAATCATTATTGTTTATGCAATTTATAAATGTCTGATAACTATTCATGTAAAGCTTTAAATAAATAGTGCAAAGTATTCACAATTATTAACAACGATGTAAGATGAAATTAAATTTATTGTAGGCCTAAACAACTAAAATTAGAAAACGTTATAAAATAATATAAAAAATGTAATCTATATCATAAAAATTATTAATGGTAAATAGATAAACTACTATAATTATATAAAACTCTAAGCCACTTTTAAACTGTTCACCAAAGTCCTTGAATATGCGTATCGACACTTTTAATTATTTTGTATCCCACTGGGTAGATTGGATCACTGCGCCATTCTTGCCTCTCTTTCTGATACACCCTAACCCATTTTCAGTAAAAATAAGCAAAGCTCAAACCCGGTTACCCCCTAGGGTGCTTGCGTAATACCTCGCGCCCCTATGATATAAAAAAAAAGCAGTACCCACAAGTATATTTTATAATAAATAAATCATATTTTGGATAATTTCTCCTTCTCAAAACAAGAAGTAAATATTAATTAATTCATTTTCCGGATAGAAAATTGATGATTTAAAAAATAAGTATTTCCTCAACAAATTGATTTGAAGAAATTAGATTAGTTTAAATAGTCTTATTTTAAATTCATAAACAGGATGAGGTTGAAAAAATATATAATACATTAAAATATATAGTTAGATTAATAATTATCTTTACATGAGCAGCTAAAAGGGTATAATATAATTAATATCAACCAGTCTTTTAAAAAAAGATTAAAAATTAAAAATAAAGTTTCTTAATTTAAATATTATATATTAAATATTATAAGTACGTATGTCATACAGTATTTAAATTTGGAAAACGGATCTTGTCATAAATTAATATTAATTGATAATTTAATATTTAAAAATAAGTCAACCTTCATTAACTCGAATACTAGAAGTTCTGGTTGGATTCTTATGCTCAAGAGATTTTCCAACTATATTTAAACCTGAGTCAATATTTTAAACATTTAAAAATATTATATTTAAAGAATTAATTCAGTTTGTTCTTAGTTTACTAAACATATTAAACATGATATAACTAAGTTTACAATGTTCTTGTTTCATTTGTTCTAGATATTCCTGCTAGCAGTCATCTTGGCGGTGACTGGGGTGATGGCAGAGCCTCCAGTGGATCGGGAATATCTTCCTCCGGGCAATTCCAGGTTTGGGGGGTCTTCCGGTAGGGGTTCGACTGCCCTTTCTACTCAGTATGGTGCTCCTGATGCTGGTGTCCGTTTTGATGGTGCTAGTTCACCTTCTTCCCAGTATGGTGCTCCTTCCATCAACGGTGGTTCTCGATTTGGTGATTCTAGCGCACCCTCTTCTCAGTATGGTGCTCCTTCTGCTGCTGGTGGTGGCCGATTTGGTGGTGCTAACGCTCCTTCTTCCCAGTATGGTGCTCCACCCGCTGTTGGTGGTTCCCGTTTCGGTGGAGATAATGCACCCTCTTCACAGTATGGTGCTCCTTCCGATAATGGTGGTGCCCGATTTGGTGCTTCTAACGCTCCTTCATCTCAGTATGGTGTTCCTTCCAACAATGGTGGTGCCCGATCTGGTGCTTCTAACGCTCCTTCTGCTCAGTATGGTGCTCCTTCCAACAATGGTGGTGCCCGATTTGGTGATTCTAGCGCACCCTCTTCCCAGTATGGTGCTCCTTCCGCTGCCGGTGGTGCCCGTTTCGGTGGTGCTAACGCTCCTTCTTCCCAGTATGGTGCTCCCTCTGCTGCTGGTGGTGCTCGATTTGGTGGTGCTAACGCTCCTTCTTCCCAGTATGGTGCTCCTTCTGCTACTGGTGGTGCCCAATTTGATGGTTCTATTGCACCTTCTTCTCAGTATGGTGCTCCTTCCACAGCTGGTGGTGCCCGTTTTGGTGGTGCTAACGCTCCTTCTTCCCAGTATGGTGCTCCTTCTGCCGCTGGTGGTGCCAGATTTGGTGGTGCAAACGCTCCTTCTTCCCAGTATGGTGCACCTTCCGCTGCTGGGGGTGACCGATTTGGTAGTGCAAACGCTCCTTCTTCCCAGTATGGTGCTCCTTCTGCTGCCGGTGGTGCCCGTTTTAGTGGTATTAAAGCTCCTTCTTCCCAGTATGGTGCTCCTTCTGCTGCTGGTGGTGCCCGATTTGGCGGTGCTAACGCTCCTTCTTCCCAGTATGGTGCTCCTTCTGCTGCTGGTGGTGCCCGATTTGGTGGTGCTAACGCTCCTTCTTCCCAGTATGGTGCTCCTTCTGCTGCTGGTAGTGCCCGTTTTGGTGGTGCTATGTCCGACAACAGTGAAGGCTATGCTGCGTCTCGTGGATCATCCAATGCTGAAGATGACATGTCTGTAAGTTATAGTTCAAGTAAACATAATTAAAACAAAGCTCCTACCATTTATTTAAATACTACCCATTTTGAATTTAGATTATGATCTATAATCTTAATTTAGGACGGATAGGAAAATTTAAATTGTAATTAATATTATTATTACAAGTATCTTAAATTTGTTATTTTTAGTCAAGATAGATATGTTCAAATCAATAGTAGTTTAAAAAATTAATATCGCCTAGAAGTTTACATAATTTTCTCTGTTTAATACAAATAATTTCAGGATATATATTTTCTTGGCAATAATAACATAATGTATTTATTATTTATTGAAAAAAAACCAAGACTTTAAAAGGCAGATTGTCAAAACATATTTGTGAGCTTTAAAAAACAAATCTAGAATACCTTTTCAAGTAAAGGTGAACCATCTACACCAGTTATTCAGATATAAGTTTCACTTCTCGCTTAATGAAATAATATTCAGAATAAAGCATTTTTGCTATAGCTAGGATATTTCAGGCACTCAATAACAAAGCTATTTGGCTACCTGAATGAGAAACCATATAAAATAATAAATATTTTATATCCGACAAACTTTCATAATTTATTGAACCTCTTAAGGGCATGTCCTACTTGAAGTGAAATATCTTCACAACACAGAAACACTTATGAATAATGTCATATATGAATCTCAAAGACATACAAATTTTCCTAGATTTTTTTTTAAAGTTTCTTTGAAATTATGTTTAAACATATGATTTGATTGTTTGAAAAAAATCTATATCTATCTTGCTAACGTTTTTTAATCGTAACATTACGAAGTTTATTTCTAAATATCGTATAAAGGCTTTTTATTTCCAATTTCACATGTTTTATTTACAAATTAAACATTTTAAATGAAGGGTTCTTAAATCTATGGGGCTGTATTTATATACTACCCTATCATTTCGAGTATTTAAGAAAGAAAAAACCCTCAAATGCTTTGGAATTTCCGGATGACCTCATCACGTCTAAGCACTCCGCTAAGACGGATACCATTGGGTAGATAATAATATTATAAACTGTGTTTACTCCCCATAGGAGCCAGCCAACTACGAGTTCTCGTACGAGGTCCAAGACGCCGAGTCTGGCAACGATTTCGGCCACAAGGAGAGCCGCCAGGGCGACGATACCCGCGGGTCTTACCACGTCCTCCTCCCCGACGGCCGCAACCAGATCGTCGACTACGAGGCCAACCAGGACGGATACAAGCCCATGATCCGCTACGAGGACTCCGGAGTCACTGGAGGAGCTAATGGACAAGGTTACCCTGGAGCCGCTGGAGGTCAAGGATACCCTGGAAGTTCAGGACAAAGGGATTCTATCTCTGGAGAATACCCTGGAGCCACTGGAGGTCAAGGATACCCTGGAAGTTCAGGACAAAGGGATTCGATCTCTGGAGGATACCCTGGGGCCACTGAAGGTCAAGGATACCCTGGAGCCACTGGAGGTCAAGGATACCCTGGAAGTTCAGGACAAAGGGATTCGATTTCCGGAGGATACCCCGGGGGCTCTGGTCAGGGACCTTATTAAGCCGAAATATTATAAAGGGACTCCGATAAGAAGCATTTCTAAAAGTGGGATAAATTCAGGGTCAGTAATCATACAAAGGAATTCGTCCTATAAGGGAATTTTACGAAGAGCTTTAGAAATATGAACAGCTCTTTCTCGAATTTCAAATTATTTTGAATTCCTATATCATAAATTAATAGTATGTACATTATAATTTACACGTCAGTATTATTGGTCTGTAAGTTAAACATTAATAATTGAGGTGAGATGGTAGCCGTGATTCTGGTTCATTCCTGAGCTATCTTACTTTGGAATGGTTCCAATTGAGAGTCCCAACGGATCAGGATTCTGTGCCATGTGATTGTGGATACGTACACTTTTTGGATATATATGTAAATAAGCACTGTAGAACTAGATAGTCTATTAATAATGTTGTATATATATTTATTTGTATTTAATGTATAATAAAATACTTTTATGAACAAAATTACACAGTTTATATTAATTTGATTCAACCATACCTCATATGTGGTGATCGTTAGTATTAATCATAAAATATTTTGCTTTTGGTTTCAAATTTTTAATGTGTTTGAAATTATAAATTTCTGCCAAAAAAAAATCCATTAAATATTTTCATCTTTAGCGGAAATATAAAACTACTACAGTTTACTTCACGATGCTGGGATTCGATCATTAATTTCCACCATCACCGGCAAATCAGAATAAATTAGTTGTATATTCAGACCACGTGCCTACAGCATGGGTTAATTTACCAAGTTATTTTGATTTAATTTTTTTCTTGTTTAGAATATTTGCACAATTTCTCTCCCTGTATAGTCCAAAGTATATTATTTCTGAATAATATCGTAGATTAATGTATAAACGCATGAAAATAAAATATATATTTAAATAAGATACCTAACTAAGTAGTTGATTTAGTTTAGTATATATTATCAATGGACAAATATTACACATATTTAACATTTTAAGAATAATTTTCATATTGTGGTCTGACATTTGTTATGGAGAAGAAAACATAATATAATATCAGTTAAATCTAAATTTAAAAACATATTTTTATGGGTTGTATAGTTCCGTGTTAAGACAAAGGATAATAGTGGCTTAAACTATTATAGTACAAGGTTTATTTGGCTACTTTTATAGGAAACTCAGCAATATTAGTGTGAATAGAGGATGTGGAAACTACAGTGAGAAACAAATCCGCCAATGTACCTGGATTAAATTTGAAACTCAACCCCACTGTCACTGGCAATCCAATTATTGTTTGTGTGATCAAAGTCTTAGAACATTCGACTACAGATAAGGGAGAACTAAAATAAAATTATCCATATACTAATTGTTCTAATGAATTATAAAATACTGCTCCGAACAAATGTTGAGTTAACTTTTAAAGATAATCTTATGCTCACGACACTAAAATCATGTTGAATGTAAATCGAGAGATTAGTCTCTGACAGTCAGTGACTATGATGCTAAGTATTCTTGTTAATATTTTAAGTTTTCTAGGTAATGACGTAATTAACAAACATAAGAGCTTAGGATTGTGATTAGGTAATAATTACGTACAAAATAATAACATGAACACCAGTGACGTAGTGTAGAGTGTTTCAAGGGTAGACTGATTCTGTTAAAATTATATCTGTGATATGTTCTAGCCTTGTGGGCTCCCATTTGACCAATAATACTGTTTTTTAGTGCCTTGTTCTACTGCTTGAGTGGGCTACACATGTATGGACCAATTTTATGTATTAGGGATGAGAAGAGCATAATTAAAACTATGTGTACCTACATTTGCGAGCAGGCTTCAATGGCTGCATGGTATCAGACGCTACTCTCGCAGTAGACTAGAGTTCCAATGATGGGGTGATCAAGGTTTGAATCATGGTTTGATGTGCGGAGGGTGGTTTTACACCTTACTTACAAGCAAATGCGAGTACACTTTATGTAAATTTAACATTTTCTATACCTAAAACCATTAGGGTATTCAGTATATAAGTATATAACTTGAACAACTAGTAACGGTGACCTGGCAGTCTAGGAGTAAGGTGTCAGACTTCTGTGCTGGCGGCTGGGGTTCAATCCCAGGTCCCGGCACAGATTTATCTGATTACCAAACTCTTCCTCCCCCTCTGACAAAACATCTTGTGAATGTGGGGAATACCAGGCCTCCACCGTGGTTCGGATTCCACGTTAAACTGTAGGTCCTTCATTTCATCTCACAATCACCCTACCATTACACATTAGCGTAAGTGCGTATAACCCGAACGGGTAGTAAGACGCGGTGCTAATAATAATAATAATAACTAGTAAGACGCGGTACCAAAAAACTCTTTGTAGAAAACCACTGTCATTACACTTGTCTGGTATTCGAAACCCGATCTCCTTGTCATCTGCGGTTTATTCTACTGCTAAAAAGACGCCTAAGACCATACAGCAACCTAATTGAGTCAAAATCTCTGTTCTACATACCTAACTTGGTAGTGAATTTTTGTTGATACCCGGCCAAATGAATGTTCTAATGATTAATGAGAACAATTCAAAGGTACAGTTTCATCTAGCTTTTCTCACCCTTTCAGTACCTCATGACACACCATTCATGGAAAACATTAGCTTTTTTGGAATCGTGGTAAGAAGTTAGGTTTAGAAAATTCAGAAATATATCTTATTGTAAATATTGAAATAATATTTCTTTTCATCTTGCATAGCTGTCAAAAATTACAATTTAAAATCTTATGATTTAAGGTATGAATATATGTAAGTGAATGTATTATTATTATTAGCACCGCGTCTTACTACCCATTCGGGCTATACGCACTTACGCTCATGTGTAATGTTAGGGTGATTGTGAGATGAAATGAAGGACCTACAGTTTAACGTGGAATCCGAACCACGGTGGAGGCCTGGCATTCCTCAAATTCACAAGATGTCTTGTCAGAGGTGAAGGAAGGGTTTGGTAATCAGAAAAATCTTTGCCGGGACCGAGGATTGAACCCCGGCCGCCAGCACAGAAGTCTGACACCTTACCCCTAGACCACCAGGTCACCCCAAGTGAATGTAGGATAGATTTAAACTGTCTAGGTTATCCTCACTTTATCACGTTAATAAGGGAGGAATGAGGAAGATATGACTTTTAAAAAATGTACCCAAACATTCCTGTTAGAAAACTTCACCCTCAATGCATACAAAAGGGATTGGAGCCTTGACCTCCCAATCATCAGTGAGACAAACTACAGGATGTGGCAGAAACAACTATACAAATTAGTAGCTTGAAAGAACACAACTTCCTTCGAAGGGGAATTAAAGCCACCAGTCCTATGTCAATTGTGGTATGTAAAATATCCCTGGAACCCAGTAAAATTGGAAGCTGTTTTCATTATAACTCATAGAAATTTTCGTGTAGTGATATGATCAGTCGGTTCAGAAAGTATTCGTTTATTATCTCAAATAAATAAAATAAACAATACGTTATATTCATAGAGAATAACCGTTGTTAGTACGGCTTATGACGTTCGAAATATTAAAAAAACAAACATATACACACATCGTTATGACTAGGTTCAAAAAATGTTCCTGACAAATTTCTTTAAAATTGATCCACGCACAAATCATTTATCATGGATCAAATACAACATACAGAAAAAAATCCAAATAGTTGGCTTAAAACTGAGTCTCGATACGCTCAGCCATTTGGATTTTATGATATGGTAAATTTGTATATCTTGACTTCTTATATTTTAATAATACTTATACATATATAGGCTTAATATAGGAGCCCACCCGACTTTTTTATTTTTTTAAAGAAGCGTATGTGATGATTTAGCACGAGCTTTCAGATGGTTTCCAAATGGATGTGTTTCAATAAGTCACTAGGTGCTAAATTTAAATAGTAATAATCTAAGCCAGAGTGGTTCAAACTGGATTCCACGATCTGTTATCTTCTGGTCTATAAACCAAAAAAGATTTTTTTGTAGTATATATAATATAACAGGTGTAACTCTAGCTTTTAGTGTAAAAAAAACTTAAGATACAATATCAGGCTTTATTGATCATCTCATTAAATTTACATTTGTATGGTCATAATTTTATATACAGGTTCTATAGAGTTTTCTTTATATTAAAAGTGTTATTTGATTATTATCATTCCTTTTTTATTTTTTTGTGACCAAATGTTTTCTGGACCTAGATTGATCCATGACTCACGAATCATGGAAGTAGCCCACACTTGTTTGGGGCAATTTGGAAATTTCGGATATTGCGAAAAATAGACAAGTGTGACACATGTATTGTTTTATAGTAACTAGGTAAACCTTTATTTTATATTTAAAAAATCTTTTCTTCAATAAACTTTAAAAAACTAGAACCAAACTTAAGAATGCTGGGAATCCTAGGCCAGAGTAAGGGATTTAATCCACTCATCTACCCTGAGGATTCCTTAGTAAGATTAAACTTAATATTTCTTGTTTATAATAGTATTGCTATAATATTGAATATTTCTTATATAGTGTATTTTGTCATCACTTAGAAACTAGAAACATATTTTTAAAGAACAAAATTAAAGAAAATATGTTTTAATAATATTTAATGGCGAAAAAATTAAGACTAGCTATTTTATTCAACAAATCAAAAATAATCTTAAACAGAGCGTTTGTATTTATAGGTTTAGGAAAACATTTGTTTGCATCTTTTGCCACTTAATATCTAAACAAATTCTCTATTTAATTCAAACAAAGATTTTACACATGTATTTAGATTAATAAACAACTTAGGTGTTAGTGATAAAATCCAGATATCTATCAATGTTTGTTAATAAATAGACTAAAATAGAATGATAGATAAAAATAACATATCATGTTTTTTTTCATTAAACTGTTTTATTATACATTTACATATACAGGGTGTTCAGAAACTCACAGCCTAAACTGCACAAATAGTTTGTTTGAACCAAAATTAATACAAAACCCCCATACACTTACATCCGGAAAACTATATTAATACCATTGAATTGTGTCCAAGGAGTTGGACGCGTGCCACTAGTCCCCAACATTTCGGATCACGGTAACAGAACATACCACCATTAATATTAAACACCCGCCTCGCTGGCGTAGTTGGCTAACGCGCTAGTCGTGTTGAGCTCGACTGCCGAGGACGGGGAAATCGAGGTTCGAATCTCGGTCGGGTGAACTGGAGGGGTTCCTAAATGGTTTTACACTCTCCCTCCACGCAATTTCGGGTACACTTCTTCTAATTCAACCTTCCCAAATCTTAATCCATTAGCGTAATTATTACTTAAAGTGTATAACCCGAACGGGTAATAAGACGCGGTGCTAAATAATAATAATATTAAACACCAAACCCGTCCGTTTAGAAATGATAACACGTTCTGAGGGTCATCTTTAACGGTCCTACTTCATGGAAAGCGCTTGAAATTATCACATGTGCAGTCCCGTGCGCCTTACTTTTATGAAATCTGTGTTACATGCATGCTTGAACAGCTCTGCTCTTCTGGCACTAGACGCTGAAACTTTAAACACAATTTAATGGAATTAGCATATCTTTCCGGATGTAAGTGTATTGGGATTTTGTATTACTTTAGGTTCAAACAAGCTATATATGCAGTTTGGGCTGTGGGTTACTGAACAACCTGTATACTTTACATACCTATTACACCGTTCCTTTACAAAGTAGGCAAGAAACATTGCATACAGCTCAAAAAACAGCAACTCCATACTTAATCTATCCTCACTAACTTTCCCCACACTTCCTTATCCTTGCACACTACCTTCGCTTCAACAACATCCATACACCGAGTTTTACCTTCTCTTTGATTCTCAAAACTCTTTATGTTTTTCTTTTTCACATATGCTTCTACAAATAAACTTAATACAAATAAATATATATAGAATAGATATGTCAAACTTGATACTCGATACATAATTTTGTATGGTCCACGAACATTATGATGAACCAGCATACAATGCGGCCGCATTCTCCTTTTTTTTAATCAAAGTTGTAGAAATACGTCGTTTGGGATTGTTTTACTTGGCTACATTGAATTGCATCAAATTCACAAAGGGTACTTTTTATTTTAAATGAATGTCTGAAAGAAACTCCAATAATTTCTGGTGACAAAATGGAAAGTAAATCCTTTTGATGCATATATTAATTCTATTTTTGTAATAAAAGGATAGGTTTAATCTTAGTCTAAGTTATTTTTACTTGAACTAATGAGAATAATTTGATTCTTTTAATGCAAACCTCTCAGTAATTTAACATGAGTTTGACACGTCTGATAAAGAATATTATAACTCATTAATGTAATCTAAGTTGTTTTCAGCACCACATCAAACCGTTAGGGCTATCCGCCAACTGTTTATTGGTTTGTTCACTGTTTTAAGATCTTGGATTGAAGTTAAGGTATGTACGTTATTTAAAGGTGTATCTGGAGATGCGTCATCTAGTCATTTAATTAAGTTAAACATATTAAAACTATATTGATTTTGTGGAAGGTTTAGTGAACAAGAATTAAAATTATGTTTGTTTCATAACATTAAAACATATTTTTGTTAAGATGGGATAATATAAGATCAGGCTAAAACATTATTTTGTTCGTAATATTATTTTATTATGCAGCAAATAATATAAAATAAATAAATATACATTATAATTAAATTAAATGTTACAAGTGCGTTTTACCATGTTACAAACATTGTAAAAAATTCCAATTGTATTTTCACATGGCACAATATTTGTTTTTCGATGGTACTCTTTAATAAAAACATTGCAAAGTAAAATAAATCATCAATGATCACATATAAGTACAGTATCATGACTATATAGATTGTTAGCAAAATTCTATTGATATAATATTTGCCTTTAGTCAAAATAATACTGATCTGTTTTCTATTAACTAGACGTAGCCTATTCCCAATAATAAAATATTGTGATTACCAATTAATACTTAAAATTGACCAATTCTTGTATATATCCTGAAGCTCTTGCGTCGAAGTCAAACATAAGAACATCCTAATAATATCACAGGTTCTGATGATACTCCCTTGCAATGTTTCTTCTTGGAGCTCTCCAACTGATAGATAGACTTAATAAGGGCCTTGTCCAGCCCCCCTAGAGTATCCTCCAGAGGTCGAATCCCTTTGTCCGGAACTTCCAGAGTATCCTTGACCTCCAGATGATCCAGGATACCCTTGTCCGTCAGCTGATCGAGAATACCCCTGTCCGTTAGCTCCTCCGGTGACTCCGGAGTCCTCGTAGCGGATCATGGGCTTGTAGCCGTCCTGGTTGGCCTCGTAGTCGACGATCTGGCTGCGACCGTCTGATAGGAGGACGTGGTAAGACCCGCGGGTATCGTCGCCCTGACGGCTCTCCTTGTGGCCGAAATCGTTGCCGGACTCGGCGTCTTGGACCTCGTACGAGAACTCGTAGTTCGCGGGCTCCTGTGGGGAATAGGTAGAGGTGATTATAAGTTTTGAGTTAGTCTTCGACCATGTTAGAGATTGCCACTAGTGACCAAATGTTTATATTTAACGTTAACAGGGTCAGAATGGGAAATTTTAAGGGGACTGTATTGGCCTGTTGTGTGTGTGTGTGTGTGTACAGTCTTCTCTCCTAGTTGTAGTAACCGGGGCAGTGGTATATTGGCTGGAAAGGCAGTCTCTATAGTAGAGATACTGGTTTGTAAGACTAGTGCAAGTGAACTCAGGTTAAGACTGAGCAACGGTTGTACTTGAGGTATACTGGCTAAAATGTGCTAACACCAACAGTAGCGTCCTTACCGTAAGCAACGAATACTGTCAGGGGTACGATTAATGCTAGTAGCCCGGTCTACTCTAAACTGATTACTAAAATAAATTGTACAATATTATCCTCGGATGACCAAACTGATGATGGGCAGCTGAGGTTAAAACTGAAGGGCCAATCTGTTGAAGCTGTCAACGGGAAATATAGTTTTATGTTGACAGCATATTTATCTAAAAATATCTTGAATTCAACCTTTCCCTCACAAGTTGGAATCCATCATTCATCGACACATAATAGTTTGCATCCATAAACTACGTTACTCTTTTTCCTACCAATTATTTGAGCATCCACTACCCATGAAGCACCATATATATATATATATATATATATAGTTAGTCTGCCTCCTCTCCAACTTGCTCTATGTAACTTTTCACATGATGAGTAAAAGCCATTATTTAATAAGGAAGATTTTGTGATAATTAAAGAAGGATTCATATATGAAAATACAGAGCATAGGAAGCTCTCTGTAATTATTTCAACCAACGGTGAAAACATGAAAAATAATATTATTACTTCAACATTAAAAAGTATATGATCTGTGTTACGTAACACTGTGATATATCCACCCTTCCATCTTGTAGAAATTAGAGCTTCCCCCTAATCGTCTTCCAACAACGTTAAGTAGTATATGGATAACCCACTAGCACATTATGCCTACAGGAAATTAAAACCTTTGTTTTAAATCATAGTTTAATAAGACCGTGTCTCACCTACCAGACAATATCTAGCTTATATATTCAATAAATATTTCTCAAAAGATGGTAGAATTCAGACCAGTGAGACTTTTACTATATTTAAAAAAAATACAACATAATTTAAAAATATTTGTATATGATTTCAATTCAAGGGAAGAATGGCGAAACATCTCACTCTCATAATTTAAAGGTTAATTGGTCATGAGGTGAGTTCTTAAAGTAACTAACACGAATGTTAAAATAATATATTGAACGTCTTTTTATCATATTTATCTAGAATTTATATTTTCCTACCAGATAACCTTACCAATGACGTCATAAAACAATTAATCCCTTGTAGAAGCTAAGAGAGGGTTTTCGGCAGTTCAAACTAGATTTATATTTTTTTTACTCAGGTTAATGATATGTAACGGTTAATTTATACACACAAATTTATATCAGCATAAAACAGCTCCCTTAATATAGTAGATCACATTTCACAATATAAAAGTTAAAAAAAAAAAAATTGAGGCCTCAACAAAGCTTGAACCAAGATTATCAAAACAGTATCCTTTGTGAAATAGGCTTCCGTTTATTCGCGGTAGACGTAAGGTATTAATTCTATTTTTATTGTGCAGTCAAACATAATAATTCAAGAAGAAGGAAGATAAAATTATGTATATTTACCTAATGAATGGACCTAAACAATGTAGCTATCTATTTGTTATCCAAGCCAGTGCCTTTCAAACTTTTAATTGCGACGGAATATTTTTGTACGAAATTGCACATTTGTGGGTACCCTATTGACTTGGGTTATAATCTGAATACAAAAAGGTGAACAAATGCCAATAAACTGATTGTTGGGAATAATATTTCATTTACGTGCATCTAAATTAAAAAATAAACACAGCTTTTAATCTAAAATTCTATAGAGATAAATTTGAACACTAAACAAAAGCAATAGCTAAATATTAAATTTGAATATTAGGTTGAACCACCTTTTTTAACATGAATGTAAGATATTGACATATATAAATATGAGATAGAGTTGATAGTCGTCAATATCAAACATGATAAAATGTTCGTGTTTAAAAAAAAAGTTTTGTTGAATATCTGCACCGTAAGCCGACTTTTACACTTAAATGATTTATTTTGATTGTTTTTATGAAGAAAGGGTGTAGAAAAGGCTTTCTCACCCAAATATTTAATAAAAAGGGTCATAAAGTATTTTAATTATTTTGTTTAAATTCACTATTTCTTTACATTCCCAAATATTAGGTACTTAGTTAATTCCATATTCCTACACATCACAAACACCTCCATCCTCTTTGAATACACTTTGAAAATTAATTATCTAAACTATTACATTCTTAGGTATGCATACATAATTGGAATGTAACTTACAGACATGTCATCGTCAACATTTAATGATCCACGAGACGCAGCATAGCCTTCACTGTTGTCGGACATAGCACCACCAAATCGGGCACCACCAGCAGTGGAAGAAGCACCATACTGAGAAGAAGGGGAAATGTCACCACCAACAGCAGAAGGAGTATCATACTGGGAAGAAGGAGCGTTAGCACCACGGAACCGAGCTCCAGCATTAGTGGAAGGAGCACCATACTGGGAAGAAGGAGCGTTTGCACCACGGAACCGAGCACCAGCGTTAGTGGAAGGAGCACTATACTGGGAAGAAGGTGAGCCAGCACCTCTGAATCGAGCACCACCAGCAGTAGAAGGAGCACCATACTGAGAAGAAGGTGCATTAACATCACTTAATCGAGCACCACCATTAGTGGAGGGAGCACCATACTGGGAAGAAGGTGAGCCAGCACCTCTGAATCGAGCACCACCAGCAGTAGAAGGAGCACCATACTGAGAAGAAGGTGCATTAACATCACTTAATCGAGCACCACCATTAGTGGAGGGAGCACCATACTGGGAAGAAGGTGAGCCAGCACCTCTGAATCGAGCACCACCAGCAGTAGAAGGAGCACCATACTGAGAAGAAGGTGCATTAACATCACTTAATCGAGCACCACCATTAGTGGAGGGAGCACCATACTGGGAAGAAGGTGAGCCAGCACCTCTGAATCGAGCACCACCAGCAGTAGAAGGAGCACCATACTGAGAAGAAGGTGCATTAACACCACTTAATCGAGCACCACCATTAGTGGAGGGAGCACCATACTGGGAAGAAGGTGAGCCAGCACCTCTGAATCGAGCACCACCAGCAGTAGAAGGAGCACCATACTGAGAAGAAGGAGCATTAACATCACTTAATCGAGCACCAGCATTAGTGGAGGGAGCACCATACTGGGAAGAAGGGGAAATGTCACCACCAACAGCAGAAGGAGTATCATACTGGGAAGAAGGAGCGTTAGCACCACCAAATCGGTTACCACCAACATTGGAAGGAGCACCATACTGGGAAGAAGGGGCATTAACACCACTGGCAGTGGAAGGAGCACCGTACTGGGAAGAAGGTGAACTAGCACCACCGAACCTAGCACCATCAGCAGCGTAAGGTGCTCTATACGGGGAAGGAGGAGATTTAGCACCACCGAAACGAGCACCACCATTAGCGGAAGGAGCACCATACTTTGAAGAAGGTGAACTAGCACCACCCAATCGAGCACCAGCATTAGTGGAAGAAGCGCCATACCTGGAAGAAGGTGCACTAGCGCCACCAAAACGTGCACCACCAACAGAGGAAGGAGTGCTATACCGAGAAGAAGGTGATTTAGCACCACCGAATCGAGCAACGCCATTAGCGGAAGGAGCACCATACTGGGAGGAAGGTGAACCAGCACCCCTGAATCGAGCACCACCAGCAGTGGAAGGAGCACCATACTGGGAGGAAGGTGAACCAGCACCCCTGAATCGAGCACCACCAGCAGGGGAAGGAGCATTATATTGAGAAGAAAGTGAATTAGCACCACCGAGTCGAGAAACACCAAATTGGGCATTGCTAGCGTCAGGAGCACCATACTGAGTAGAAAGGTCAGTCGAACCCCCACCGGAAGACCCCCCAAACCTGGAATTGCCCGGAGGAAGATATTCCCGATCCACTGGAGGCTCGGCTAACACCTCAGTCATCGCCAAGATGACTGCTAGCAGGAATATCTAGAACAAACAAAACAAGAACATTATTTACAAAAAAGAGTCGGAAGTTTGTTAACATTTTTGATGCTTTCAATGAACATACATCCACTTCGGTGACTCCATGGTTTGAGGCGCTACTTTCACAGTAGACTATACTGCTGAGGACGGAAATATTAAGGGTCAAATCTTATTCGGGTGTACTAAGGGTGTTTTTTCCCAAATATTTTCCCTCTCCCACTCCACGCAAATGAGGGGATACTTCCTATAATTATAACCTTTCTCAGTCTTAAAACCATTAAGGTTATTAGTACATAATATTAAAACTTTAACAGGTAAGAATTCACGAGATTATATAAACAGACACAGATAACAGAATATAGGCCTATACTTGGTTTAAAAGATATGTATAGATCTTTTTTTCTTAATCATATTAAATTGATATTAAAATAAATTTTAGTTTTTAAATTCTCTTTTGAATATTATGTTTTTACAACGATGGTTCAATCACCTCAATCACTTCTATGACAGGGAGGTTTTGATTCGAATCCCGGCTAGTTTAAATGAAGTTGTTTTTTCCCTAAATGTATTCCTTATCTTTTCCCCACAAATAAGACTATATTTCTTATCAAATTTCCCTCATATTTAACTCATTAAATTAACTAAAATTGGGTGTATCATTGACATATATTAAACGCGTTGATAATAAAATATTAGAGTATTTAACTGGCTAAGTCTGTATTAATATCTTTTTCCAAAAAGCTTGTGCACAACTAGATACAAACCACAGTTTATTTTAATTTTAAATCTTTATTTTTAAAGAGTAATGCAATAATTCCAGTTCTTTCGTACCGATTTTCATCTTTATTTCAAAACTATTAGAGTTAATAAATGCACCAAGGATGGATCCAAAAACTGCCAATTTTTAAAATATTCAGTGACGAACTCCTAATTTCACAAAACCATTTTAATTTTATTGATTTCCAACAAACTGTTATTTTAATTAAATATGAACATTTTCTTCTAGCGTTATCATATCAAATTTAAAACTGTTAATATCGAAACCATCATTTTAGATAACTATTCCAACAATTTTTTTCTGCCTGATCTAAATTTTATTTTTAAATGATTGATAACTCATGTATTGAATATACTATTGATGATGATCTATATTTTATTTATCTTGGGTTTATTTCTCTTAAATTTAGACATTACTGTTGACAGCTATCATTTCAAAACAAACTCATGGTGCGCGAACGGTACTGAAAATTTTTAAATTAGGATTTTGTAACGCTTCTATTAAATAACATCAATGTGCATCATTTTGTAGATTTTTAAGGTGTTTAACTATAATTTTTAGGTTGACTAAATCTTTAAAGTTATTTCTGATAAGATGTAACTTTTTATCTGCTTTTATTAAAAAAACTATTTTTTTAATATGTGTCTAGCTAGATAAAATTATATATTTAATTTTTTCAATATACATATATGAAACGTTGTATAAACCATCCACATTGTTTTAAAATTAATTTCCTAGTGATTTCATTGAGAGTCAATATCGATTTTTAGCTCTGGTGTAAACTCTCATTATTTTCATTAAAAAATATGAGTAATTACATTTTTTAAATAATATATAAATACCTGTACATTAATATATTAAATATTTTAACGTTCGGTTGATAAACTAAATTCCCACTTTTTCACATACTTAACAAATTACACGTTTGGATAAGGAATTGTTACCCGCTTCAGTGGTCACATGGTTTAAGTCACTACTATCGCTAGTATTATTATTATTAGTACCGCGTCTTACTACCCGTTCGGGTTATACGCACTTACGCTAATGTGTAATGGTAGGGTGATTGTGAGATGAAATGAAGGACCTACAGTTTAACGTGGAATCCGAACCACGCTGGAGGCCTGGCATTCCTCACATTCACAAGATTACTACTATCGCTAGTACTTTGTCGGGTGTACTGAGGGGCTTTTTCCAAAATGGTTTGGCACTTTTTCTCTTTCCCTCCAAGCAATTGTGGGCACAATTCTTCTAAATATAGCTTTCATAATCCCTAAAATAACTAGCGTAGTTAGTATATAAGCGTATAACCCAAAACGGATAGTAAAACGCGACGTTAAAAAAAAGGAATTGTATATATAGCCATGATATTTTAATACTAGCTTCTATAAATAGTTGTTTAATTTTGGGAGTTTATTATATATAATAAGCTTTTAGCAGAATATATGTACAGTACAGCATAAATTTATTTTTACAAAACAAACATCAAACTTTAAAAATTGATTAATTTACAAGTGAATTAACTAAAATTTTGTTTGAATCTTAGTTCTTCATATTTTATCCTTTGGTTGTGACCTAAACTGTAAACAATTTTGTAAATTATATGATATTTCAAAGTAGTCAAAACAAAATATGTATTTGAAACTAATTTATCTATTTCGGTAAACAAACACTTCATTTTTAATCTAGCTCAAACAAAGCTAGAGCAAATATATGGTTGATTATTAAGGTCCTGTCAAGTTGTATATTTAATAATATATTTACAAAATTTATATTCGTGTTAATTTATTTACCCTCTACGCTTTATATCATATGGTTATTCTACAAATTTAGAAACGGCTCCCAAAAATAAACTATCTGTTGGTTTTTCTACCCTTACCTTTGCCATGATGAGTTATCCTAAAAGGCTCCTTTGTGCAAAAGGAGAAGTTGTGAACTGTGCTTCCAACTGAAGATGATCCACGTATTTATATATTTCAAGCTCATGACCATTTATCCCTCCAGATTATAAAATTAATAACAAAAGTAATAAATTGATATGAGTGTATGGACAAGATGAAGTTGAGAGGGAAAGAAGGGGAAGTGGAGTGGGGGTGATCCAATGTGTTGGTTTTATGGTACCAGGGTGCATTAGAATGTAATAGCTGTGATGTACTAGAGTGTGTGTGATGGTCTTGCTCCATACTATATGACACGTTCTTTCTCTCTCTACAGAAGCTATGTAAGGTTGTTTGGATGATTCGTGTAACTGATGGATTAACTCAGTGATTAAAGTGACTTTCGATTATCTCTCAAGAAAAATTCTTCTGCATTATAGTATCTTACCTCTTTCATTGATAGAACTATACCTAGTTTAAATAAACAATAATAAAAGCACTTGTTAACTGGTTTTTCTTTCTTATGCACCAAATCTCAATCCCAGTTTGAGCTGACCGCACATTTAAATAACAGGGGTAGGGGTGAGTAAGGTAGAATTTAAAGAATATTTGCCCACTTCAGAAAAAAATGTATCTCTGTGTATCTGACTCTGATTAAAATCCTGATCTACCTATCACAACCAATCCAGTCTATTAAGAAAGTGACTTCTTAGACCATGTGATCATTCATGTAGCTTGCACATCATTCATGATTAATAAAGCATATTGAAGACAAATTTGATATTAATTATTTACTATAACGTCACCATTATACAACTATTTAGTGACTTTACCGAGTCTGTGGGCACAAAAATAAACCTTAATCTAGTCTAGTCTGGTTTGACGATGACGGAGAGGTTTAGTTTTGAATATAGGCCAGGTGTTAAGTTGTTATTTTTTTTCTTGAAATATTTTCAAGTCTCGCGGGTGAATTTACTAGTTCCTGTCTTCATTATTCTAACCTAGATTTATTTCGGAGCTCCTAAACGTGTAGTAAGACTTGGTGTAAAAAAAGTTATAAATATGTTTCAGGTTCATATACATATGAGCTTAAACTTTTATGTACAGGATAAGCAATTTTAAAACCTATACATAAGATTTAGACAAAAATGAACTATTAGTGAGGTGACCTGGTGGTCTAGGGGTAAGATGTCAGACTTCTGTGCTGACGGCCGGGGTTCAAACCTCGGTCCCGGCACAGATTTATCTGATTAACAAACCCTTCCTTCACCTCAAGCAAGACATCTTGTGAATGTGAGGAATGCCATGTCTCCACCGTGGTTCTGATTCCACGTTAAACTGTAGGTCCTTCATTTCATCTCACAATCACCCTACCATTACACATAAGCGTAAGTGCGTACAACCCGAACGTACGGGTAGTAAGACGTGGTGCTAATAATAATAATAATAATAATAATAATAATAATAATAATAATAATAATAATAATAATAATGATAATAAACTATTAGTGAAAATTTTTATTCAAAAGATGTTCTGTTTTAACAGATGCGTTGCATTGTTTACAGTGAGAATTCCAAACCGTCCTATTAGTATATGCCTTTCTTATACCCAGAAACTTTTTCATTTTTACTTATTTATGCTAATAAATCAATTGCATTCGTAGTCTTCCTGGCCCCCTTCACTATTCTACCTTGCCATTTATGACATCACTTAGTAAACCATTTCTTCTCACAACGTGGCTCCTCCGGTTATCCTTCATAAAATCAATCATCTGCAGAATGATTCTCTTTTGATTGGCATTGGAAATAAAAACCAATCACAGATACCTAAAAAAAAACTAAATATATTTTATTATTACTATTTTAAAATTCACTTTAGGCCCAGCTGATTAAAACATTACACAATTCATTTTATAAAGTGTATCTATACACTAAAGCCTTTTGTGATTCAAAGATTGATTTACCACAAATATGTAAGCAAAGAGAATAAATAAGCTTTATTATTAGCGGTTTTGTCTTGCGACAGGCCCATTCCTATTGTAAGAGAACTTAGACTACCAATGTTTTCTGTCCAGTGTCTACATAACTAAAATCTATCAAGCACTTTTCCTTAAGGTGGGGATGCAATTTGCATGGAGGGAGGGCGGAAAATTATTTAAAGAAAACCACCTTAGTCTACCCAATTCAAACCTCTCTCTCTCTCGCTCCCTGTACTCGGCAGTCTAGCTCAACACGAAACTAGCACGTTAGATAATTACGCAATCGAGCCGGGTATAATAATAGCAAGTATTCTTAAACATATGTCAAGTGTGTCTTGAAATGTAATGGCAACTTTTTCCCCTCATTAAAAAAAAATCCTATCTAATGGCGCTAAGCTCATGAGCGATAATATAAAAGAGGTCAGATGTACTGACGGACGTTCTTTATAAATGATTTTCCACTATACCTCTAGACAAATGTTAATATACTCTCCCTAAATTTTACATTTCTCATCCCTAAAATATTAGCGTAATTAAAACGAATGCTTACATCCCTAACAGGTAGTTAGACCTAGTGTTTTAAAAAACCAGCCGTTAAACTAGTTAATTCTTATGCCCGTTTCTTTCAATTCACAATTATAACGCTTTCCGGTGAAATGTTAGATGAATCAGCAGACACATTAACTATTTATAATTTTTCTGGTTGAAAATACGATGGTTTGGAAGTACAAGGATGGCTTAAATAACTCGCATCCACATAATCGAGTGGTAGGGATGAAAAAATAACACAATGTAGAGCCTCCACTACTTACCTTAGTGCACCTAGCCGAGATTCTAACCTCAATCTCATTGTAATCGACAATTCAGTCTTTTGCGAGAGTGACGCCTTAGTGTCATGTGATCATAGCTCAAGATATTTTTATTTTAAAATTATATGTTTTTATTTTAAGTACTCGTCTTCTATTTGAACATCATTTGATAATAATACGTGCTAAACGTATTAATTAACAATAATTATTAATACTCTCTTTCTTGTTTATAGATAATGTATGTAGTTAATTCATATATTTTATATGGCATGGTGATATTTATTTTAACTCAAAATGGAGGTGGATTTCAACACCTTAGCTCAGTCGGTAGCGCGTCTGTCTATCGAGTTAAGAGTCCCAGGATCAATTCCTGGCATGGCTGAAAATTTTATCATTGGTGAAATGTGAGTTTACCATTTCACAGTGATGAATTAACGGCCGGGGACTGGATGTTGTGCCTATCCTGGTCTTAGGTTAAATTACAGGGCCCATAAAGCTACGACAGGCTTAGTAAGCCGGTAATGGAAAATATATGACTTGAATAAAAAACTGACCCAAGTCACAGCCTGGAAGCAGTAATGGATGTAAAGTAAAGGAAGTGCTTTTGAAAATATGTTATCTAGGATATCTTTAATTGAATTATGAAATAAATAACCCTTTACAAATTTGGTACAATGAACCGCAATTTAATTTTGATGGTAAAATACGATATGGTGTGGTTTTATTCTTACTTACTAATATATTTAATCCTATTGATATTTGATGAGCTAACAATGATTTACAAATACCAAATATATTTTTTTTTTGTTGCCTTAACATCGTTCGCAGATTATTATAAAATTTTATGACAAAAGGTAAATAAAATTTGCAGTCTTAATTTTACCCCTAACCACATCAATGAGTGCGTGGACTGAACGTTAAAAGTTCGTTTAGTATTAATTGCCAGTGATGAGATCTAGGATCTAAACTCACCCGGGTGTGTATTGAGGATGGTTTTTTACTTATCTAACAGGCAAATGCGGGCATATTTCTTCTAAAACACTTATTTTTACATCAATTTACAAATAGTGCAATTAATTAGATAGCATGGACCAGTAAATATATTAAAAAGTTTGACTTTAATATAATTTATATAAAATTTAGAGAGAGGAAGAGAAATCTTTACCCACTTTGGTGGTCACGTGGTCTAACGCACTACCCTCCCAGTAGACTAGACTGCCGATGATGGAGAGATCAAGGTTCGAATCGCAGTCGGGTGTATTTGGGATGGATTTTATAAAATGGTTTTCCACGATATTTCTACGCAAATGAAGCTACATTTCCTCTAAATATAATCTTCCTAATCTCTAAAAACATTAACGTTTTAGTACGTAATCGTATAGCCCAAACGGGTAGTAAGACGCAATGTTATAACATTAAAATACTAAAATAATTATTTAAAATAAGAAAATATATTTTAGAGCAAGAAAGATATATTTGAGTATCTTCTTTTTCCGATTTATAAGCCATATACCCTTAATTCAAAGCTTATTATAGTTATTTTTAACTTATAATTATTCGATGTACCTTTGATATAAGAACTTCATTATGAAACGCAACCTACCTTTCGGTTGGTTGATTTAATTCAGCTGCGTTACGTTCTAATTAATTCGACCTAGCAATGTCACCTTATTTAAGCTCGTTTTAACCGTGAGGAAATATGTGGTTCCTTAATATACCGCAGACAAAGATGAGCCGCGTTTGTGGTTCCACATGGTAATATTTCCAAGATTGATGTTAGTTCGAACAAAAAAAAAAGAAACTTGTAGCTTACAGATGCATCTAACAACTTTACAAACGCCTTTAAACAAGATATTTAAGTTACAAATCGTATGGTCAAATTGCGAAAAACAGTACCACAAACAGAACTCGTAAAAACATCGTTCAAGTGAATAAATATAAAGATTGTTACAATGTATATATGGGTGTGTTCCAAATCAAGGCCATTCAAATTATAGTTCATTACAGAAGTGTAAGTAAACCTTTGTTTACATCACGTAGACAGATGTCTTTATGTTATGAAATGTCTTGTTAAAATGGTTTAGCTGTGTCAACAATGTCAAAGGTAATCGTTTTAAACCTATTCTAGTAGGGGATTGAGAGCAGGTATAAAAGGCTTGAAGAGATACAGAGTGGCATCCATTTCTCCAGTTCTCATATGAGAAGTATAAGCTAAGATTTCTAAGAATTTACAAGTGTGGTTGATAAAAGGTATGTGGGTATATCATTCGAATAGAATTTGGCATTAAATAGATCCTTAGATTACTTTAATTCAACAACTTATATTTTTTTTTAAAGCATCACATTTTATATTGTGTTTTTTCTGGGATATTCAGGTAAAAAGTTAATCTTAAATTTCTTCACGGATCTATATATAAACTGAATCAAATAAAATATAAACATACTTTATAATTTAGAAAAGTTGGTTTAATTACTTATAGATAATTTATTGTAGATTTTAAATATTTGCTGAATTAGCTAAAAACAAATTAATGTCATACCATTATAGTTCGTGAAGTATTGTTACGTAAATAGACTGCTGAAGCTGACACGTAGTGCCTTATACCACTGTATTACTCAAACGATTGTATGAGCATTAATGACAATATATATATATATAGGTACTATCAAAACGAGCCATTATAGTGCAACTTAACTATTTAGTTTATGTTTTGAAATTGTATATTTTTATTCTATGTATTATTGGTATACATTTCGGTAGTAGGGAGGGGAGATAGTAGGAATGCCTCTCTCTTTAGCTATGTACCTGCTCTGGGATTCAAACCAATAAAGTCATAAGATAAACGCCTATGTTTTAAGTCGTGACGCTTTTCAAGAAATCTGACGCACACCATGGTCATACTTTTATTAAAATATAAATCAGTAGATGAATCGCCAGTTTTATCAGACAAACAGGTAAAAGCGCAGATGACCGAAGACGATACTCACGAATTGTTCTGTTCAACATCTTTTTTTTCTGCGGTGTACAGATGAAGCTTATAGCGGTAGCAGTCCTCGTGTCCTTCACTCTGGCCAAGCCCTCAGCATCACAACAGTACCTTCCTCCAGGTCAGCAGAGGTCAGGAGTCAAACCGACCAGAGGTCAAGCACTTCCTGTCCTCCTGGACCTCAGCGCCTTCTCTGGAGTCATCCCGCCGACCGGAAGGTTCAACGGGCTTCCACCAGCATCCACGTACGGATCTCCGAGCTGTAAGAATAGTCTTAACATTTAGGCTTATTCATAAGAGTGTTTGTTCACCTCATATGGATTCTTATAATCTGTTTCTCACTACACATTTATCCTTACAATATGTTTAAATAACTCGCAGATATTATTTTAACCTATTTTTTGTTTATCTCAAATGGATTCTTCCAACCTGTTATTTCTTTATCTAAAACGGATTCCTTCAATCGGTTTCCACCAATCATGGATCTTTCAATAGTTGTCTTTATAGGTATACACACCATATATATCATGTCAGTGGGCGTGTGGCTAGACATCAAGCTATCTAGTTTGGTTTTGGTTTTTCGTTGACGAAGAGTTCAAGGCTCACAGCCCATCTGGATGTACTTAAGGTGCTTTTTTGATAAACAATTTCCCATTCTCCTTCTACACAAATGCGGGTTTTTGCTAAACAATTTCCCATTCTTCTTCTACACAAATGCGGGTACACGCCCGATGAATTCTATCTAGCTATTCACCAACCTATAAGAGTATTTAAATATGAGACACCTCGATGGGTAATAAAACGCGATGCCTAAATAAATCGTTCATTCTAAGGCCAGTAATGCGTATAAACTTTCTGATCACAGAAAAACAAGTTGAGAAATGTTAATTTTGAGAAATATTACAAGATCTCAATTTTGGAATCAAGATGGAAAGTTAAAATGTTGAAAAATAAACATTATCAATTAAAGAAGTGGAGATAAAATCCCATACATCCGAACTTAGGTTGACGTTAGCCACGTATTAAAAGTGGGCTTGATGTTAAGATTAATCGGGTGAGGTCAGGGTTCAACTGCGACTGACTCCAATAAATGTACCTTAAATTTAACGAGTTACATGCTGTGACTGCACGTGAATGATGTTTCTTTGAAACAAAATATTTGGTTTTGATTGATTGTCAGGCATTCAACAAGCCGGAGATCATTAGCACCTACGACCTAGTCACTCAAAGTCATTAATATCCTTCCTTAAAATTCTCCCCCGGAAGTATAGAGAGGGTAATGAAATAAGATTCATGTTCGCTGGACATAAATATGGGGTTAATATATTTAAAACCCACATCCCTTCAGAAATTTTCCGAAGTTTTTAAAATGAAACTTAAGGTAGCTTTCAAAAATTTTCCAAGAAGGATCATTCCAATATTCCAGCATTAACTGTGGATGAAGAGAGTATAAATTACCTAAATAGACTTTTTTCTTACCTCTTACCCTCTATCCTTACACAAATAAAGTTACACTGCTATTATATAAAATAACGATGTTTTATTTCTCAGGGTTCAATAATTGTAAGTCATAATATCATGTCATAAGCTTTTGATTTTGAGCTCCTCCTCGCCAAATTAAAGTATTCCTATACCCACAAAAAACGAAACCTCCAGGAAACTTTCAGGAGTGTAAAACAAGCGGGGAAAAAAAGGCTCATCCCCATCCTCTCAGACATTGTTTGTTAAGAGCCGGTCTCAACAGATGGATTGCGTGTAGCTAATAGGTAGGTAATATAGTTTGTACCAGGCGTCGCATCGTACTGCAGTGCGGTTTTCTGAAGTTTCGATTGGAAGGCAGTGGAATTGAGGCCGGTGGGACAGTTTTTCCATGTTTCAATAAAACACACAGGTGACCTGGCGGTAAAGGTGTAAGGTGTTGGACTTCTGTGCTGCGGGTCCAGGGTTCAATCCTCGGTCCCGGCACAGATTTATCAGATTGTCAAACCCTTCCTTCACCTCTGACAAGACGTGTATAAATCACAACTTGTGAATGTGTGTAATGACAGGCCTCCACCGTGGTTCGGATCCCACGTTAAGCTGTAGGTCCTCCATTTCATCTCACAATCAGCACACATTAGTGTAAGTGCGTAAAACCGAACTGGTAGTAAGACGCGGTGCTAATAATATTAATAATAATAATAAAATACTAGGAAATGGAAATATAAGTATTCATAAATTAAATTATTTTACTAATAGCAATTTCTTCGTTATCAAGTGAAGAGTGCAGAAAACCACACTTTGACGCAATATCCATGTTGTTTTGTTGTTGCTGTTTCTATCGCCGTTTCTTATTATATTTTCAGACTACAAGCATGTTTGATACTAACTCTAATGGGGTAGGGATGAAGAAGGTAGCATTTTATAGGTAATCTATCTGCAATTGTGTGGAATGAAAGGGGGAAACTGTTTAGAGTGAAAAAAACCTTTCAAAAGACCCGGCCATGATACAAGCCCTGATCTCCCCGTCACCAGTAAACCAGTCTAACACCAGAATGATGCCTCGGAGTTAGACCTTTCGGCCATTGAAGTTGGAGGTATCTTTTTTGATCAGTCGGGAAATGGGCTCTTAAATAGAACGCTCGTATTAAATGTAATATATTTAGTTAAAATGCCCTCACCGGTATTCACATGACTATGGCACCAGTTTTGTAATTTTGATTTATTCCTCTCCAGGTCAAGGTTTGAGCCATAACGGGGTGTAGTGATATATTTTGTTTTCTTAAATGACTTACCCTTCTAGAGCCAAGTAGATACCAGTAAACTTTAATCAAATTCGACCTTCTTTATCCTTACCCCATTTGTTTGAAAATATTTTGACAGTTTGAACGAGTAGTAAGGGGTGAATCCTATTAAAAAGTACTTCAATAAACTCAATATTAAACTAAAGCTCGTTTTGCGTTCGTTTTCTACCGCAAATTAGAGTTAAGAAGGTAGTTTAGGTAATCCGAGCTAAGGGCTGTGTTATTGCAGTTTTGATAGCAAATTTTTCTTAAGTAAAATAAATAAAATAATGCTCTAATAGAAAATTAGAGATTAATTTTCTTCACATAGTGGTACCGATAATGAATACTGTTCAAAAGTGTCCTGGAATCTAATGACAGCTTTTTCTCTTAATTTAAAAGGTTTGTCATCTAATGCCACTATGCTCATGAAAGATATCCAAGAACCATTGATATCACCAGGTTAAGAAAATTAAACGCCATATTTATACTTGAGCAATATTCGATTTTTTTTTACAAAAAAAATTTTGTTATAAAAACTGTTAAAATACTCACCTTTTCTCAAGTCCCCCACACTCTCACCTTAAGGCCTTAAGGCTGTAAGCATTATAACTACGCTAGTGTTTTAGATATAATTAAGTTAGAATTGAGGGGAAATATACCTGCATCTATCAGCGTGTAGTGAGATTGGGATACCATTTACGAAAAACCAGCCTCAGTACACACGGTTGAGATTCAAGCTTCTACCTCACCATCACCAGAAACCTAGATTAGGTGAGCCTGACAGTAAGTTCACGTGCCTAACACTAAGGTTGAAATAAAGTTTAAAATCCATTGTGTGTAAAACGAATATTGAAACTAATCCTGGCCGTATCTCGTAGCTTCACCCAATGGTGCCGTCACAGCGAGGTTAGCAGGAGGGCGGTTGTCCCCTGGCCCCGTCACCGGTTCCTTGGCACCTCCACCTTCTCCCTCGTCACGTAGATCTGGCTCCACGACGGCCACCTCGGCGCCCACCCTCAGCAGGAGTGCCGTCTCCAAAACACCTTCGGTCATCTACAGCACCAATCTGAGTCCTCCTAGTGGGAGGTTGGAAGATGTCGACTCTTACGTTCCTCTTGACGCCGGGTCTAGGTCTAGAGGACCCAAACCCAAGTACGGTGTGCCCGGGGCTCCCGGCTACGACAAATTTGACAATTCACTCTCGGTAAGTAGCAGCACAGTTGCTGGTCTTAGAAAGTAGCAACACAAGGGCTGCTCTTGGGTTGTAGGAGTAAAAGGGCTACGTTTGGTGTTTAGGGGGGATAAGGGTTGCTCTTGGTGAGTAGGTGAACAAGTGCTGCCATTGGTGAATAGCAGTACAAGACCTGCTCTGAGGGAGTATCAACACAAGGGTTGTTCTTGACGTAGTTCAGGGGCTGTTTTTGGTGAGTAAGAGTAAAAGATATTGGAGGGTAACAGAACAAGGGCTATTATTGGGGTGTCATAGTACAAGAGATTATATTGGGGATAAGGAGTACAAGGGCTGCTCTTGGGATTCATGAATACAAGGGTTAATCTTGGATTAGGAGTATAAGCTAAGAGTATTTATTTATTAGTTGGAGTAAAAGGTATTTTTCTCATCGCTTATTCTTAGATAAAGTGTGTGGTATCTCTTGTGTTAAAACGTAACCCTAAGACTAAATATTCATTGTTCATTATATTAAAGAGATAAAGCAAATTTTAAAATTATACTTTTTCAGCCCTTGCCATGATTAATTCTCAGAGAATTTCCAACTCAATTTCAAACTGTAGACAACATATCCTACTGACATATAAAAGAAGCCTGTTATATTCAGCAACTTACCTGATCACGTATGACGATCATTGCATGGACGAGGGTTGCTACTAACGGGGAGGCCGGGGCTAAAGGCTAGCCGTGTACAACGAGAAAGTTTTGCCTAAATGATTTCTCAATCAAGTTTGGCTAAGTTTCCTCCACGATAGAGTGTATTGAGGCAACAAATAAACTAATCTGACTCCTTGTCCTCGCAGGAGCCGGCCAACTACGAGTTCTCGTGGGAGGTGTTTGACGAAGCGTCCAGAAACGACTTTGGCCACCAGGAGAGCCGCCAGGAGGATTACGTGAAGGGGATGTACCACGTTGTGCTACCCGACGGGCGCATGCAAGTGGTGGAGTACGAGGTGGACAAAGACGGGTACCGACCTCAGGTCAGGTACGAGGAGGCCACGCGGTTCGGGGCTCAGAGTGATCAACAGGGACCTTACTAGAACGTGTGCCATTCAACTTTAGCGATACTACACATCACGAAATTAAGAGAAGAAGGAAACAAAAAGGCTGTGAAAATTCATTTTAAAACGGTCTATTAAACGTTCAACTAGTACAAAATGAAATACAGTCCAATTTTCATGGAGGGTCATTTTAGAAAATAAAATAAACCAACGTTGTTAATATCTTACTATATTTGTGATATTTTATAGGTATTGATAGTATCTATCAAAGGTGGGATCAACATATCACATGACTGGACGTATGAATAAATCAAAGTAGATCTGATAACTCTTATAGTGGTTATATAAGACCATTCTCATGAAAATTAGACTGTAGTGTATACAATGTCTACCATCTCACTTTTTAAATAACTTATTTCTTAGCATCTGCGACGTGTCTCAGCACTCCGGTAGCCTTCCCCCTTAAGTTACTAAAGCATTGTCACTAGATCTATATTTCTCGTCCTTTAAAGGATAACTTCTCCAAGATACAGCATCAGGGATCATAACCAGATGATTCCCAGAGGCATTCTTTTTTTCAAAATATATTAAGTGTATCCAGAGTTATCTAAAAATACTATTATATAACTACTAAGTACTTATATATTTATATATGTTTGGCAATCAAAATATATCATTCGTACTTAATATAAACACATAACATTAAAATAAATAAAAATGTTTATCATTTTCTTAAATAAAGATGGCAATGAGGTTAAAAATGATACTCGAGCAGTTTTTTCTAATGAAATTAATTCAAATTAGTTTTGTTTCTAAACTATGAACATGCCCTGTGTATTATCTAGTTGATGATTACATATTCTTGCCAGGAAACTAAGACACCATGATTATACCAACATATAAATGTGTAGAAGATTATCAAATTAGTTTTCGACGTACGCTGAAAAATCCACGGGCTGCTTACTTTAAGTGTTTAAATAAAGGTGGCAAGTGAATGTGTAGTGTTAATTGAATGTAACTTATTTTTTTATTAATAAAATATTTATTTTAATACCGTACTATTATTATTGTTCACATACTTCCATTTATCCTACATGTAGGCAAAATAAAACAACGGTTATTTATTATAAAAGTGACAAAACAGATCACTTACTTACCCTGTGGCATCAGGATCTCAAAAGGTTTTTTGCCGCAATTAACAAAAGTAGGCCACCCATCCCTATCTTGAGTTAGTTCTATCCAGTCCACCTCATTACACCCTATTTCTTTCAGGTTTATTAAACTGATATCCTCCCATTTATATCTAGGTATTTCCACCAAGGGTCTCTTCCCATCGGGTTTTCCATTCAATAACTTGAACAAAGTTCTAGATTCTTCCATTCGCACTGCATGTCCTGACCACCGTAATATGCAAAATTTACTAATCTAGCAATGTCTTGTGGTGAATGCAGGGTATTTAACTCATCATTATGTGTCCTTCTCCAATCTCAATTATCTTCATAAATTTTTGGACCAAATATATTTCAAAGCACCTTCCAAAGTTGGTTAAATTTTTAAAACTCCCGTCTCTAGGCAGAATATTGGTTTTTGTACGTGATTTTATAGCAGGTAGAAGTTATTTTGACTTCAGTGTGCCCTTAGGATATAACAGCCCCACATGCATCGAGAATCTGTATACACATTAAAATCAAAACTTAAGTTCTAGTTGTATTCGGGCCATAAACATATTAACTCGTTTTCAAAATCAATTTTAATCATCGTTTAACTTTTAATAGGTACGTTCCTTAATGTTATTCATAATCAAACAATATAACATATATGTCTTTAAAAAACATAAAGTGATTCCTTTCAACAATGATTTTGGGTGTTATACCCGAACAGATCTTCAATAAATAAAAATATGAATGTTAACCACAAAATATTTTCTCAAAAACTTAAAATTTTGAAATCAATGAGAGGGGGAAGCAAAATTCATAAAAATAACAACTTTTTGACCGCAATTTCTCTAATTCTACAAAATATTTTTTTTTTTTTAATAACCGCATTTACTTTAAGGAATAGCATATCAAAGTTTATAAACACATTCAATTGTGAAGTTGTCATATATTTATGTTAGTCGGTGATAGGATGGACTCGATTAAGACAATATTCCCAATATCATAAAAATAAATTGTACGGTGCACCGCACACACTTTATTTTTTTTCTTAATATAGAGACATTTACTAGAAAATCCTTAGATTTGTGAAACGAAATCATAAACATTGTTGCAGAAACACTCAACCAAAGAGCATTATTGAAATAATTTACACTCTTATAGACACAAGGAAAAAAGAATAACATCTTTGTCCACCAAAGAACAAAACAAATAGTTTAAATTGTCAAAAAGCTTAATAAAAATGTATTTGTTTATAGCTTGGAAACTATTTGTTTTATAAAAATATATTTTAATTTAAATAGTACATACTATAACTTTACAATGATAAGTTATTTATTATCTCAAATAATTACGGGAATATTATCAAATTTGAAAATCTTTGCTTATGTAAAGTACCCTTAAGGTCATTTTTTAAAGGAAAATGAGATCTTCCATTCTGTTTGTAATGTTAAACAATACTTGGATACAAAATTTAATTTATAAACGTTCAAGCAGATTTGGAAATAATCTTTTTTTTAATCTTTTTTTGCCCTTCAGAATATTACCCTTAATGTTATGGTTATATGTATAATTACAAAAATCCCTCATCGTAGCGCTATGTAAACCCTATATAATAGGTTTAAGCCCAATTGGAAAAATTGTTTAGGTTCCAGGCCAAGATACAGACACATAGACATACAAGGAGACAGACAGACAGATGGCATCGTGAAAACTAATTTATATATATTTATATATATTTATATATATATTAGTATCTCCAAGGGATCGAGAGAAATTAAAAATGTTAGCGATATCTAAAAGGGATCATAATCTATAGATCTGCACAAAAATCACAACATTTCCGACCTTATGTTGGGCATTACTACAAATCATGTCACTTGGAATAGTAGTGAGATTTACTGGGAGAATTTTTAACCTGGTTATGAATCTCTTCAATCAATATTTGATACTTATAATCAGATTATTAAGCTGTATGTTATTCACAGATATTTTACAAATGTATTTTTCAAAATGACACTTGAACTCTGGAATCTAACCTTGGAACTTTAATTTAGAACTCTAATGATGTACCACTGAACTCTATCTAGGTTAGTTTTAACACTTTCACGAAAGACTTTGCCTTAAAATAATCAAAAACAAATTACTTTGGAAACAGCACGAGACTGAATAGCACAGTGGGGCAGAATCCAAGTGTTCCGCTTTTTATTTCCTAATATAAAATTTAAAGATTACTCATTACATATTTTATTTTTATCAATTCCTTAATATGTGATATTGGAAATATCAAAACAAAAATAATACGTTAACAGTTAATAAAAATGGCTAGCTAATTTTTTGGAAAATTCTAAAAGAATTATTTTATTTTATAATTTGTTATGCTAAGTTTTAATATTTGTTTTATGTTCAAACGGTGAAGCAAATAAGTTGTTATTTATATTTAATCACATACTTATATCATTTATTCAAGAATGATTTTTCAAAACACTTTTTTTTTTCAATAGTTAAAACCTTATACTGGAATGATTTAGATAAATATTTAATTGTATCCCCGTGAAACATCAATTATAATCTTTATTTTTCTTCTATATAAAAACCCGGGGCACACATGATCTTTAGAGCCGGACGATTCCTTAAGGCGATTCACACAAATTAGCAAAAATTTAAAAATCAGATAAGTTCACGTTTTTTGGTTAATAATGAACCTTGGTACCTATAATGATACCCAACACATCTTACAACATCATATGCCCTGAGACGTTTTACCAGACTGTATAAATAGTTGCCGCGGCCACATCACAGACCACATAACATACATTGTCTACACTAAGGAATAAGTGAAATAATTGTGTGTTGAGTGAAACAGGCGCATGGTAAGTAATTTTAGTTAAACGGGGAGTTTTTACGTAATTTATTTGTATAAACGCAAATAAAACAATTTAGTTTTTCCCCCCATTTTTCACGCCCTATTACTTGTCCGAGCTATCTGCATATTTACTCTAATAGGGTTTAATTTAAAGTAAACGTACCCGTGGAGAGAGAGAGAAATATCGGAAACAATAGTCATATAGGGAAAAGATCAATCTTCCCATTAGTGATTTGAGCTAAAGACCTCCCGAGAAAAGATAAAACAGTCTTGATTATACAGACGCCTTTGTCCGTGAGCCCACTTGTGTGGGTAAGAAATCTAGTTCGAATGCATAATATATGCCTAACATTTTCATACGCTAGTATCTGCACAGGTGAACAAGAGGATAAAGGTGCCAGTCTCGTCCTGTCTGGTTTACCGGTTACTAGAGGTTGGGGATTCGAGTTTCAGCTGGTTTATCAGAGTGTTTTTATTTAAATAGTTATTCACCATTCCTTAGCAGAAAACAAATTCATTTCCTCTAAAATTACACTATCACTGCCAGCCATTTGGTGAATATATAGTTTAGGAAAAAAAGAAACTCCTTAAGGCCAATTAACCGCTATAGTTAATAAAAAATTGAGTTTTTTGCCATAAAACTAAGAGTCTATATAAATGGGGACTTTTTCCTTAAGATTTAAACCGTTAGACTTGGATCAGTTTAAATGGAATTCTTCATTTAAGGAAAAATATTTTTAAAATATGGTAGAACTGTTTTGATATTCTCGATTACACCGCTTTCTAACACAAAGTACATAGAATGACCCAACTGCGAAACGTCTGATTTGAGCTGTATTCCTAACCTATATTATCATTATTCGTGGTATGATGGGTTTCCTTTGGGTGCTACATGAGAGATCACTGAGAATATTTGCACACTTTTAGACTGATTTTTTTAAATATTATGTTTACCAAAATGTAGGTGAAAGTGGTGATAAGTTAGAAATTGAAATTCCAATATTTTATTTTACTATGTAATAACATTAATAGAAACCTAACAATCCTATATTACCTTAATATTTTCTGTTGTGACCCTATCAATAAATGACTTTATTTGATAAAGAAATACTAGATATAGGTAATCTCAGACGTACAAATATTCGCGTAAGGCTTTATTGAACATTTATAAACTCTATACAGGTGACCTGGGGGTCTAGGGGTAAGATGTTAGAATTCTGTTCTGGAGATCCGGGGTTCAATCCTCAGTCGCGGCACAGATTTATCTGATCGCCAAACCCTTCCTTCACCTCTGACAAGACATCTTTGTGAATGTGGGGAATGCCAGGCCTCCACCGTGGTTCGGATTCCAAGTTAAACTGTAGGTCCTCCATTTCAACTCACAATCACCCTATCATTACACATTAGCTTAAGTGGGTACAGCCCGAACGGGTAGTAAGACGTGTTGCTAATAATAATATAAGCTTTATAACAAAAATTTAAACGTTTTGAACTGTAATAAACATGCTGATAACTTTCATATATATCTTGTAGGAAAAAATGCAAAAAAAAAATCAAACATCTTATTAAATAATGATGGGTATATAAACGTTTGCAACGCGTATCAGTGCTCTTTCATATGTCATCCTTAAGATAAATTAACACCCCTTAAGGGTGAAATCGAATTAACCGCAACAGCATTCACTGAAAGAAGCCATCTCTCTTTTCAAACCCATCTTATTAGCCGTACGGGCTGTCCATATTTAATTAAGCTAATGTTATAAAGATGAGTAATGTAGGGGTTTCAAGAAATATAACCGCATTTGCTTATAGGTAGAATGTAAAACCTAGTGGGTAGCAGCCACCCTCCGTAATCCTTCTGGTATTTCAACCCCACGACTTCTTTATCTCCTCCAAATCAGAATATAAGTTATGTGTCTTAAACTTGACTCATACACCCACCGATGCAGGTGAGAGCAAGAAAGAATATAAACCCTAGTGTAGTCATTGAGATAGAGCCCAAGCCTTCAGAGTCTAATTGCAACCCTAGAACTAAAGATTCTAAACTTACTAAGGGTTAAATTACTTTAATAAAATGTATTATTTCCTAATATATTTATTTTATATAATTGGGTAAGCTTTGCACCAAACCGTACTCGTATGCGTAGATATCTTTTTAAACTAAATAACTATTCAAGTCATAAATTTTAATAATAGCCTTTGATAATGTTTTAAAATATATTTCAACTACTTTTTGACTATTGAAAATATTTTCTTACAAGTTACCTTGATATTAGACCTTGATTTATTTACGTATGGATATTTGAAATAGCTTATAGAGAATACATTTTTTTAGTGGTCAACATTGATAATATTGTACCATATTTTATTGTTATAAATATGGACACTATTTAATATAAATGACAGCTGCAGATAACATGGCTTTACGAATGAATACGTGAAAGAAGATTTAGTAACTTTTTCTAGTCATTAGATATGCCATTTGAATACAAACATATTCCTCTAAGTACAGGTAAGATTAGGTGACCTGGCGGTCTAGGGGTAAGGTGTCAGTCTTCTGTGCTGGCAACCGGGGTTCAATCCTCGGTCCCGGCACAGATTTATCTAATTACCAAACCCTTCCTTCACCTCTGACAAGACATCTTGTGAATGTGGTACATCTTGTGAATGTGGGGAATGCCAGGCCTCCACCGTGGCTCGGATTCCACGTTAAACTGTAGGTCCTCCATTTCATCTCACAATAACCCACCATTACACATTAGCGTAAGTATAACCCGAACGGGTAGTAAGATGCGGTGCTAATAATAATAATGATAGACAAATTGAACACTAAATCAATATAAAATATGTTTAAGAAAAAATATTACAAAGATAAAAATAAATATTTTATTTTGACATATAAATAATAATTTTACTACAAAAACATTTTATACATTAATATAAAATAATATAACTATAGTAAAAAAAAGGAAATATTACTTTTATATTTTATTTTATTTTTCGTTTTATTCTTTCACGCACTTTTATTTTGAATACAGTCCTTAAAATATCTGCATAGGGATTCGCGTCCAATAATCAATCGGTTTTTAACTTGATTTTACTTGTTTTGTTTCTACATTTTTTTTTGTAGCCATGGGACCCAATTCGGTGGCTGCATTGCCTAAGGCATCACTCTCGCAATAGACTAGATTGCCTATGACAATAATATGGGGGCTATAATCTCAGTCATGTGTACTGATTGTTTTTTTCCCAAAATTCTTTTCTAATCTCCCTCCACACATATGTGAGTACACTTCATTTCAACTCAACCTTATTCGGTTCTGACAAGATAGCGTAGTTAGTAGATTGCATGTGCGTATAGCCTGAACGAGTACTAAGATGTGATGCTTAAAAAATAAAAAATAAACATATTTCAATACTTCTGTAGAGTTTTGCATCCAATAGAAAACCGGTTGTTTCTTCCCTTTAGTTGTATTTTTTTAATATTGTTTTTTAAGCCATGGGCACATCGTGCTTAAGAAACGTTTTTCCACACGCTTGTATAAAACAAGGTTATTATTATTTACAATCTTTAAAAATTACTCTTACTTGACCATATTTAACACACAAACATTTTTGGAAAGGTAAAGCTAGCTAATTTTCATCTACCTTTAACGCGAACTAGCTCATTTCTGAGAGTAAGATAAATGTTAATATGGTCACATCAATATTTCCTCAAACAAATAAAATAAGATTTGATAGGGCCACAAAATAATGTATTAAGATACGTGGACATCCGTGATAAGGAGTTACCATCGTATCGCCTGTTGTGTTCGTCGACTGTGAGGTTGGAATTCGAATTCCGGATGGGTCAGTAGCGGATTTAGGCTTAGGCCCGTGAGGCCCGGGCCTAGGGTAGCAAATTTTGAGGGGCGTCAAAAATTTTAATCGAAATAATTTATATTTTAATTACAAGCAATTTATTATTAATTCTATATTTAATTGTTATGTTAAAAAAATTAATGTTTAATTTATACCTGAATTAGATTTCTTATTATTATTGTTATTATTTTCATTATTTTATACATACACACATATATGTATATATATGTTTATATATATATGTTTTATATATATAAATACTGTTACAAAAAAAAAGGGCGCCATATTGTCTCGGGCCTAGGGCGTCCTCAAACCTAAATCCGCTACTGGGATGGGTGTAGGCCTACTGAAGATGGTTATTTAAAAATGTGTTCCCACTCTCTAGCTATGGGAATTATTATTATTAGGTGTTCTGTCCTACGATAGGCCCACTCCTTTTGTCAGTGAAAGTTAGACCGTCAATGCACCCTGTCCTCTGCCTTCTCCTTCAGCTCCCAGAATTGTATTATTTCCCTAAAGTCATCCAGTATGTGAATCCTCCTTCTTCCTAAGGTCCTCTTTCCCTCAATATTTCCTTCTGTGACGTAATTAAGAAGTTTCTCACAAGGGTGTGTCCGATCCAGTTTGCTTTGCATTGAATAATCACGTCCAAAATGATCTTCTCAGGCCTACTCCAGCATCACATTTTAAGGTAATGCTAATGCGGGTACCTTTGCTCTAAATTATTCCTCGCTAATTAAAACGCCATTGGTTTAATTAAATTTTGATAATCCGGATGATTAGTAAATTGGTGTGCAATAAAACTAATTTATATAAAAAATGTTTAACTTATCCTTAACATTAGCAATAAACTTACATAATATTACTTGATTGATTGGCCTTTACTAGTTAATGAAATGAGGCTATATGAAGAAGCGTCCCTAGTGGTTGTTTTCTAGATGGTATTGAAAGTAGACCTATCATATATAATCTAATTGAGAATCTGTCCATATAAATATTCAATTCATCGTTAGGCTTAAAAAGCGATTCCTACTGTATTTGAAGGACTCTTTCTTCACACCTCGATATTTATTAAGGAAATTTCAGTTTTGAAACATAAAATCTACTAAAAATGATTCTAAACTAGCTTTAAATATTATAGGTTTGACCCGATTAAAAATAACTTTATATGTTTAAGAAAGGTTAGATCTAGATTTTCTCAGCATGTTTTTAGCACCACGTCTTACTACCCGTTTGAGTTATACCCATATGTACTAATTACGCTGATGTAGGGATGAATAAGGTTGAATTTACGCTGATGTAGGGATGAATAAGGTTGAATTTAGAGAAAGTTTGCCAGCATTTACGTGGATAGAGAGTGGAAAACAATTAAAGAAAAACCACCCGCAATAAACTACACTGCGATTCAAACCCTATACCCCTCTTTAAGCCTAAAATAAAATATTAAATATTTGTTCACATACAGCTGCTATAATCTGCATGTCATTGTTGTTTCGAAACACAAACTATGCACAAGATGTTTACACTCACATTTATAATCTTCTTATCTCAGTCAGTCACGTTATTGCTGCTTGTTTTTTAGTCTACCTGTGAACTTATGGCGCATAAAATTTCTTTACACGTGGGATTCACTACTTTATTTTGTATCACCACGTCTTATTACCTATTCAGGTTATATACATTTATTATAATTACGCTAATAGGGTAGGGATGAGGAATTAATCATTTTTGAAGTAATCTACCCTTATTTGTGTGGAAGGAGAGCGGGAAACCATTTAGAAAAAACACCCTCAATAGACTAGACCAGACCAGGATTCGAAGCCAGATCTCCATATCATCAGTAGACCAGTATAACACGAGAGTGTGACGACTTAGACCATTCACTGGCGTTTCAAATTTTAATGGGGTTTTTTTGCCCGAGAAACGTTTGCATATTATAAAATTGTATATACATGATTATCAATACTACTGAATTATTATGTAAGTGAATAATTTTTCGTAGAAATGTCTAAATATGTTTTCTTAGAATACTTTTAACTATTTTGCTAAGTGTAGCTCAGACGTTTAACATGGCCTATGCATGTAAAATGTAAAATTTTTTTTTAATTTTTGGTAAACTTTTTACAGTAATGATTTTATTAGCAGCTGTTTAGGCCATACACAAATGTACTAATTACGCTAATGAGTTAAGTATTATGAAGGTTTAGTTTAGAGGAAGTGTACCCGCATTTGTTTGGAGGACAGTGGAAACCCGTTTTGGAAAAAAACAGCCTCAATAATCCGACTGGGACTCGATACTTGAGCTCTTTGTCATCGGCAGTCTAGTCTAACATGAGAATCCTTAAACTATGCAGCGACTAAAGCAGATTATATAATCAAATTTAATAGTGTTGAAGAAAAAATCTCAATTATAATTTTTATCCTCAAAATTCCAATTACCGAGAAAGATTTTTTTCTGAAAAATTATTAACAATATGGGCACAAGTTTCACTAGACACGTGCCTATTATACTTGGGTTATAGACTCAATTCTCGGTGAGGTACAGTTAATTTATTTTGTATCTCATCACAAAGCTATATAATCGCAGTTTTTGTTATCTGGCTTTTGGGTTTTTCATCGAGATAAGTCATGATAAGGTGTAAAATACCCTGTTTATTTCTCAACTGGTTAGATAAGCTATACTTCACAACAAAGGAAGGGATTATCCGAATAGGGAAAATTGGATGTCACGTTTTAACATTGGCTACCCACACCAGTGGCCACGTGGTAACGGAGTCAAACTCGCAATCAACTAGAATACCAGGGAAATCAAGGTTCGAATATTTGGTGCACTAATGGATGATATTACACATGCTAATGCTGTATTTTTGTTCATCCCTTATCAACGCTATAGGGTCATCCTCTAATTATATTAGGATTTTTTTCATGATTTTAAGGCCCCCTTTTCCCACATATGAGATAGTAAGTCATACTGAACGCAACTCTTCTCCCCCACATAAACAGTCTTACGTAATTTAAGGACTGACCGTAATGAGAGTGAGCTTTATCCAAACTACCTTCCTTAGGTTTATCCCTCAGATGAAACCGTCAATATATGTTGTTAGCGTATAACCCGATGGGGTAGTAAGACCTGGTGCCAAAATCAAAAGGGTGGTGTTAAACTTATTAATATAAAAAAGGCAACTGTTTGACATCTGATACCTTTACTGACATCTACTTAAAAACTACCTTGGCTCATCAGTAGATCTACACTCTGTTAGGTAGTCACGTGGTCTAAAACAGTGTTTTAAAATTTTTGACAGTCGCGTAACTTATTTGGGATCATTGTTTAACCAACGTACCATTTCTAGCCTCTCATAAAAAGAGAGGTCACAATCCTTTCAATCTTGTAAAGTATAAATTCTAAATTTTAGTTAAAAATTGAGTTTTAAGATCAACAAAGTTATGACAGAGGTAAACTATTATAAAAGTACATGAGATCATATTCGACACCCTCGTTAGTAATTTATCAGTATTAATATTATTATTACCAAAATATTTTTTTTAAATTGGGACATCACGTACCTACTGAAACCCTTTGAAGACCCCTAAAGTACCCTTACCACAGTTTGAAAAACCATGCCGTCACTCTCGCAATAGTCATTATTATTGATGATGGGGAAATCGGGGCTCAAATCCCAAAAATTTGAACTAAATTTATTTTTCCTAATTGATTTCTCACAAGCCCTCTACCAAAATTTGGGTACATTTACTCAATTGTTCTCATCACCATCCCATAACCGGCTCCATGGTGTATTGATCAGTGAACCTTGCTATGAACCTAGGCGTCCTGGGGTCGATTCCTTGCTGATGCCTGGGGTATTTTTCCCGAAAGGAGATATATACCACAACGTTTACGATAGTTTGGTTCCACACCCTCATGCTCACTACCACTATCACCATTTTCTCATCTACTCTCATCGTGGCATGCAAAGAGCCTCCATGGAAAGGATGTACGATTAGTACATTCGGGCGTTCCCTGGGCAACGGTACGTTAATACTGGATACTTCAACGTAATGAGCTACGAGTGATTTAGCCCACAGACGCAATATATATATATATATATATATATATATATATATATATATATATATATACAGTGGATCGTTGCAGCAATTTCTGAAGATTATTGAACTAAAATGTGTTATTAACTTTTTAAGGGTAAAAAATCTCTATAAAAATCATTCACTCTACTTTTCAGCAAATAGTTTACTCGTCAAAGGCTATAAACTTTAAATAGATATTATGGAGTTTAATTTGAATCATAACGTTTAATTGCCCCCTTCGAACCACAATGATAACTTTAAAACGACCCCTCTTCCAGTTCTATATCTATTTGTAGCACCAAAACACTCAAGTAAAAATTAGTTATTACTCTTAACCAAAGACAAATATTTTATTTATCCATATACAACAATACACAAATCATGGCTTCCATGGTGATGTACACAAATAATGATTGTACAAATGAGTTCCTGCGTAAACAAAATGAAAATATGGAAAATTCGCTAGGAAATTTCTGTTTTATTTTAAACTACTATTTTTGCCGACATCCCAGACCCATAACGTTTAAAATGAGAGGTCTTTTAAAAAATCTGTTCAGCCATTTATTAGCAAATTTAAGTTAGAGAGAGAGTTTAAGAAAGAGTGTTTGAGAGAGGGAAATAGTGAGAGAAATCGAGAGAGTGAGTTTAAAATAGATAGATGGAGATTGAGATTGAGAGAGTGAGATTGAAATAGAGAGTGAGAATGATTTTGACAGTCTGAAATCAAAGGAGTTTGAGAGAGATGGAGTTTTAAAGAAAGTGTCAGAAGAGAGAGAGCATTCAGGAGATATAGCGTTTGAGAGAAAGAAAGAGCGTTTGGTAAAGAGAGCGTTTGAAAGAGAGCTAAAGAGAGAGAGTATAATAGAGATAATATGAGATCAATTATGTGATAGAAAGTGTATGTGAGGGTAGAGAGTTTGTGAGAAAGAGCGATAAAGTGTTAGAGAAAGAATCAGAGAATATTATATGAGAGAAAGTGTATTTTAGAGGTTGTGTGTGAGAGAGGGGATATAGTGTGAGAGAGAGTGTCAGATAGAAAGAGAGGATGTGAAAATATAATCGCAGTATACAAAACATTACTGTTCTTTCAAATATTATTCCCTCAAAACTATCATCAACATGGAAACATAAATTAACTTATTGTATTTCGTAAGAATGTGAAAATATAGTTGGGGTACACAAAAAATTACTCTTTCAAATATAATATCCTCAAAATTAAGTGGTAAAATTTTAAAATAGTTTAACTTATGCATTTGTATTGTGTAACTATTTGTAAAAATGAACATCAAAACCCATTATTTGAATAAAATGAACATCAAAACCAATTATTTGAAAAAAAATGAACACCAAAACTCATATTTAAATAGTTAAAATGGCTATTTTTAAACATTATTCGATATCATTTAACCGTTTTTGAGTTTATAATACATACAAAAACATATTTAAACCTTACTTTATCATGCGCGAATCATAACGTAGACAATATTTTCACGAACTTAACAACTTAACCTTTTAATTTTCTAATTATGCTTGATATTATTGATTTAATTGCGAATTAACGACAAAATTCTATTAATAAATGGTACGGAACTTGTAACGTTTCGCGGATTACTGCCCCGATGCTTGGGAACCATTTGTAAAAGTCTGATGCTTATTTCGCCGCGATTGGGAATCTGTCGTGACCGGTATTTTCTTGACACGTTCCTGTGAATTGTGATATAAAGATTTTCTAATTTAAACACGTTTTATACATGTTATTGTATATTAATTTTTATTTATAAATTACAGACACCACTTTGTTTTAATTATCGATAAAAGTACATGTTTGAAAGTTACATTTATCATAGCGACATTGCCACGCAGGCTCAGACACGTTTAATCTCAAATCGAAAGTTAACAACTCTGTCCAGTTCAAAAAATAAAGTACTACTCATTTAGCTTCACTTTGAAATTGTGCCCGAGAGCTGCTGATCTCTTGCGGACACAAGTGAACTGTTTCTAGAAAAAAGAAAGCAAAATACCAAAGTTTTCAAACTAAGCATATTGATCTCTCTCTCGCACTTACACAGCGAGGTTTTTTCTTTAATTATTATTGGAGCTGTAAACAAGCAAACTAGATGTTCTTGACCGTAGCTGCCTTGCACGTGTTGAAAGAGCGACAACAACAGTACAGCCAAGGACTAATGAAATTGACAGAATATAACTTTATTTACTCCAAAAATCAATGCAACAAAACAGGATCATTGCAAACTCCGCATTGACTTTCTCGCTCTGTTGTTTGAAAATGGAGATGTTTACTAAAAACTCGTAATATATGTGAAACGATATAATATACACTAGCAAACCCAAGAATAAATTGCACTATACTTATGTAAAGCATTTTTTTTTTAGTCCCGGTTTTAAATTTTATAATTTTGATTTAAAGAATTAATGTCCTTATTTGTACGTTTGGACCTATAAAAAAGATCGATATTGGGTCCACAAGGGTAAACGTTTCGTATTCAAATTTCAATTTCCGGTTAACATTTTCGACATTTTATTAGGTGTTGTAAATCTTCATGATTGAATCGAATTGCTATTAAATTCGTAATTTATAAATTTTGACCAATAAAAAGTGTAAATATTGACTATTGAGTCTAAAATGGATATAGATCATTGTTGTACAAACATTTATTCAAAGAGGTTTAAGGAAAAACCACATAAAATTTTAGATACTTACTTATATTTAATTACTCTATGGCATTGGAGAATTATTGCTTTAAAATATAAGTAGTAGCTCTTTACAACTAAAGCTCAGAAAATTGTATTAATATATTTGCCAATATCTCAGAAACTGTTGGATTTATAAAGATATATGTTATATATAAGTTTTTTATTTTTAATAATACTACTATTTTGCAATAATAAGTTATTTAGTATCTCAAATAGTTGCGGAGATACGGAAGTTTCTACTTTTGTAAAATACCCTAAAATTCATTTTCACGATAAAATGAAAATAGCCGATTTATAATCTTAATCAACACCTAGATACAAATACAAATACAAATACAAATTTTAATCAAAATCGTTGTAGTCGATTTTGAGAAAATCTATTTTTTCTCTTTTTGCCTTTTCTTTTTTAAACTACTCTTACTTTTAAGTTTAAATAGACACACAGATAGACGTCATTGCAAAGACCCCATTTTAGGGTTTGGGGGTCTTGTTGAGACGTCGACATTTATCAACATTTCAGGTTGGATTTTAGTTTGCGGTCGCAATACTTTTACCTTTTGTGTTCGAAAAGTTAAAAAATATATACATTTACGTATTGCTTGAAAGTTATTGATTTTATAAAAATATGCTTCGTTTAAAATATTTGTATTATAAAGAGACCTACATATTTGTAACGATAAGTAATTTTATATATCTAATAGTTTAGGAGATATTATTAAAAAAATATAATTTACGCATCAGTCCAGAGCCCTTAAAGTCATTTTGCCAAAATATTGAGAGTAGGCCTATCCATTTTGTTTGGAATATTTACAAATGTTTAGGATTGAAAATTAATCAAAATCGTTAGAGCCGATTTTGAGAAAATATACTTTTTCTCTATTTTCGCTTCTGTAAACTACCCTTTATTTTAGGGTTGGATATCCAATTATAAAACCCCCTCGGGGCAACCCTATGAAAACCCTAGATACCAAGTTGTAGGCCGATCGGTAAAATAGTTTAGGCTCTAGTAGGTGGTACAGACAGACAGACAGACAGATAAACGGAAAGTTAAAAACCACTTTTTTGGATTCGGGGGGTCATGAAACGTCAAGATCCATCAACACCCTTGATTTAGATTTTTTTGACGATCACAATACTTTTTCTACCTGTAAGATAGCGAGAAAGTAAAAAATAAATGTTTCACCAATTTAGGCATCTCAATTTTCGATGTGTCGTGTTTACTAGCATTCAAAGAAAAAATGGTGATATGTTTGGACCAACAAATAAATATTGAGCTATTGCCTTTTAGCCAAAGAGATATATTTTATTTAGAGATTTACAGCCATGCAGCAGATAACGGTCTCCAGGGTGATTAAACAAAGAATGCAAAAGTAAAAATTCTATGTGAAAATGTTTTTTTTTTGTGGAAAACTACTATTTTTCCTAACATCCTGGACTCATAGTCGTTAAAATGAGTGTTCATTTATCAAAATCTGTTCAGTCATTTCTTCGTAATTTCTATTACCGGAAACGGGCTTATCAAATTATATCTAAGCATTACATTTAAAAAAATGTAAATATATGGAGTATATGAACTAGTAGTAATATGCTGTGCACAGTAAAAAGTAGAACAAGTTCTAGTATATATTTTAATTGGTTGGATGGTTTCCAATATCAGCCTTACATTATATTCGATGATTCTACCTCGGTACCAATATCATGCGTTTTGACTTAGAGGTTGGAATTCAAATGATTAGAGATTCTTCCGGTTGCATTGTGGGAGTGGATTTTTCTAATTATATTCTTACATCCACTCGACAGTACAAATATAGTTACTTAATTCTTAAATACCCTAATAAATTTCGTTTGTTCTTAGTTTAAGTAGTTCATAACATTTATGTTGGATGTGCATTGAAAATATATAACATATCTGTTTAATATCATCTCTTAGTTGTAACTAAAATTTAAAAATTCTAGTATTTAAGCAAGCCTACTATTAAATTTATTCTTTCCCCTCTCTTGATATTGTTTTTTTTTTCAGAACCCTAGTAGGGACCTTCTAATTTAGAACACAAATCATATATTAGCTTGTTTATGGAAATGTGTCTTCTTTAAAATGTTTAAGATTCAACCTGTTATTCTTAAATATGTTTTAGATGCCTACTTTATTAATCATTTCGACGCTGGCAAGCTTAGCGTTGGCTCAGTACGAATACTTGCCGCCCGTCGACAATGGCTACCCCAATGCGGCGGATGTGCTCGACAGACCTTTCTCTCCATCCAAGGCAGGGGCATCTGCGCAGACGCCAAACAATGGACCAGCCAAATATGGTGACGGCGACGGATTTGGCAACAGCAACGCCAACAGTGATGCGAACTCTTTGGCGGGAAACCGGTTCCCTCCTAAAACAGCGGGGCAAAATTCACCTTTCAATCAGTCGCCAGTGTCAAGATATCCGTTACCACAAAGTGGATTTGGTTCCAACAATCCATTCCAAGAACCAAATAGAGGATTCGGGTCTCCATCCGACCGTTTCTCCCGTCCGCAAATCCCAGGCACGCCTAACACCCCAGATAGATTTGGAGGAGGTGGCAACAGAGGACCGGGTGCACCGACTACTCCATCACCCGGTTCATATCCTACAAACCAATCACTTGGTTCATATCCTATAAACCAATCACCTGGTTCATATCCTACAAACCAATCACCCGGTACATATCCTACAAACCAATCACCCGGTTCATACCCTACGACGCCATCTCCTGGCGCATACCCTACAAACCCATCACCCGGTTCATATCCTACAAACCAATCACCCGGTTCATATCCTACGACGCCATCTCCTGGTGCATATCCTACAAACCAATCACCCGGTTCATATCCTACAAACCAATTCACCCGGTTCATATCCTACAAATCAATCACCCGGTTCATATCCTACGACGCCATCTCCTGGTTCATATCCTACAAACCAATCACCTGGTTCATATCCTACAAACCAATCACCCGGTTCATATCCTACAAATCAATCACCCGGTTCATATCCTACAAACCAATCACCCGGTTCATACCCTACGACGCCATCTCCTGGTGCATATCCTACAAACCAATCACCCGGTTCATACCCTACAAACCAATCACCCGGTTCATATCCTACAAACCAATCACCCGGTTCATATCCTACAAATCAATCACCCGGTTCATATCCTACGACGCCATCTCCTGGTTCATATCCTACAAACCAATCACCCGGTTCATATCCTACAAATCAATCACCTGGGACATATCCTACGACACCACTTTCCGGTACCTACCCTTCAACCACGTCAAATTCACAACGTAGTGCATACGGAGACAATAATAATAATAATAATAATAATAATCCATTCGCCTCACCACAGGACCAGTTCTCCAATTCTAAGGCCTTCGCTTCGGCAAACGCTGAAAGCGGGGCCGGATTCAACCAATACGGTCCCCCAGCGAATCGGTTCCCTAGTGAATCGTCAAACGCATTAAGGGATGCGTACAAGCAAAATAATAACCGGTTCTTCTCTCCGGGAGACCAGTTCACTAGTTCAAAGGCTTCCTCTTCAGCTAGTAGTGAAAGCGGTACCGGGGTCAACCCATATGGTCCCCCATCAAATCGTTTGCAAGGCCCCTACTCTTCATCCTCATCAAACGCAAGTAGTAACTCGTTTTCTGGAGGTAACAACAGATTCAACTCTCCTGGGAACCAGTTCACCAATTCCAAGGCTTCAGCGTTGGAAAACGCCCAGAGTGAGTCGAATCGGTTTCCAGGTTCCTACTCTTCACCCTCGTCAAACGCAAATAGTGAGTCGTTTTCTGGAAGTAACGACAGGTTCAACTCTCCTGGGAACCAGTTCACCAGTTCCAAGTCTTCGGCGTCAGCAAACTCTCAGAGTGGGTCAGGGGTGCGTAACGCCAACCCATTTGGTCGTCCTGGAGCAGGAAATAAAGGTGGCAAGGAAGACTTTGTAAGTAAAAAACAATTGAACAGACATTTTATAAAAGCAGATAGGAGAAATACTAATTTGTATACATTAATATTACAACTTGACCCCTGTGTTCAGTAGATTTCCCATTCTTTTTAACTTAACAATCGTTAGAAATAACCCCACAAATATAATGGCTGGATGACACCCGTTTCAATGGCCGAATGGTCTAAGGTTTCACTCTCGTGCTGGACTGGCTTGCTGATGGGGAGATTGGGGTACGAAATCCATCCGGGTGAATGCGGGTAAACTACCTTTAGAACGCTTCATTGGTAATCCCTACCCCATTAAAATCATTATAATATATGCTCATAACCTGAACAGTTAGTAATACACGGTGATAAAATAAAAGTATACCTCACTAATCTCAGAAGATGGTTTTAAATACGGATGGATTGCGTTGACGGGCACTTTCAGAGAAAGTATGCCCTTTTTAACATCTCTTATTTATTATTTCTGATAAAATAATGTAGAATCTACCATGTGTAAGTGGTCGTTGTGCGTGTTTCTATAACGTCTTATTACCCTTTAGGGATATCCATATAATCTCAATTTGTGGTTATAGATGAGGAAGTTTGTATTTAAAGTAGATATACACACGCTTTATGTGGAGGTAGAGTGAGAAACAATTAAGGGAAAAAACATCCTCTCTACACCCGACTGGAATTCTAGCCCCGATAGTCTTCAAGGGTTATTTATTAATAGTTAGCTTAATTTCACGGTTTTTACAAATGGAAGAGTGCCAGTTATTTTAGTCATTCTAAATAAATACTGGTAACGTTATTTTAATATAGTTATTCTGTATCAATAGTGTATTAATAATTAATTACTATGTATTTTAGTATTTATCTTCTGTTTGGAACACGCTGGTTTTAATAAAATAATAATTATTCGCTAATTAATTTGTATCTTTAAGGATGATTTGGTGTAAACGTCAGTGCTATACTTTTACTTGATTACTTATTTAAGAACATGTGTGCAAACATAAAATGCACGTGTCCACGAAAAATAAATGATGAAAATAATAAATATTTACTATCTTTGTAAAGTAATAGTACGGTTGATAATTTAAGTTGTAATTCGAAATCCGAAGGCAAGAAAATATAATTAAATCATGAAAGCTTCCATTCCTGATTTTGACCCGTGAAGCTAGGATTTACTTTTTTCAAATTCCTACATGATAGAGAACTACGCCTATCTCTAACCCACGTAAGTGGTCACAGGGTCTAAGGCGCTACTCTCCCAATAAACTTGACTGCCGATGACGGTGATACGACGTTCGAATCTTGGTCAGGTGTACTGAGGGTTGTTTTTCCAAAAGGGTGTTTGACTCTCCTTCCATGCAAATTCGGGAAAACTTTCTCTAAATATAACGTTCCTCATCCCTAATACTACTAGCGTAATTAGTACATAAACGTGTATAACCTGAATAGGCCGTGCTAAGAAAAAATTACTTTATTTTTTAAAAAAAACACCCCCTGCCTCACTTTATTAGTTAATGCATTTCAACCATTAGAAGTTCCTAAATTTAATTCACGCTTTCAAAACCCTCACAACCTCGTCTAAATCATTCACCCTATTAGTCGTTCTTAATCCTGCTGTAATCACGCGGGTTTTTGTTAAATGGATACTCGCGTGGGATACTCCTGTAGCTTACTAACTTATTTAAAAAATTTGAAAGTGGTAATTTCATAAATATGTATCTATTTTTTTTAGAAACTTATAAAATATTTCGAAAATTTTTAAAACAAAATTAAAACGATTATTCTCATTTATTGATTTTTAATCGCAATAAATTCCAAGTAGTGTTTTTTTAAAAAAAATTTAACCCTATAAAATCACCTAAAATGTAAGTCTAAGGATTTTTTTTTATTTAATACATAATTAATACGTAAGCGTAGCTCAAACAGGTACTAAGGTGTTAAATACATATACATATATATTGCAAACTACGAAACCTGTGCCATAGATTGCATGATCGCAGGAAAGGGGTTGAATGGATATGAAAACAAATGAACAAATGTACGGATGCACGCACGCACGCACGCACACACACACACACACACACATATATATATATATATATATACCCTAAAATATTTTTTCCCTACAGGATGACCCAGATTACGCCTTCAGGTACAACGTGTTGGACCCAGCATCCGGTAACGACTTCGGCCACGAGGAAAGTCGCAAAGGGGAGAAGACTAAGGGATCGTACCGGGTGAGGATGCCAGACGGAAGACAGCAGCTTGTGGAGTACGAGAGCGACGAGGACGGCTTTAAACCCCGAGTCAAATACGTGTAGATGGTGATCCCGGTGCGTCAGGTGGAACATCTGGTGGCACTCCTTGGAACTATTAACACTCTAGTAAAGAATGAGAACTTGTTCGTGTGATTTGTGTGATGATGATTTCTCAGAGGATACAATCTGGAGTGAAAATATGAATATATAAAAGTAGGAAACGTGTTAATGTTCTTAAGTGGGGGCGGAGGTTAGGGGGGAGAAGTTTTTATTTTATTATCTTAAAAACTCAAAGATAAAAATGTATTTTTACTTTTTAGTGTTTATGGTTAATTTGCAAAGGTCGATTTAAATAGGAAGTATCTTCTTTTGACAGTTATAAAATTAGTTCAAACAATTGTTTTATTTTTTATAAAGTCATGTGGTCTGCAACTAAAAATTATTCATAAATAGTAATAATACCTGTAAAAGAGTACTAATATTATAGTATGTTATTTATGTGGAGAGAAATAACTTAACTTTGTTTGATGGGGGAGGTGGGGTTTCTAAACGTTACTTGCTACCAGAATCCTCTTATAGTAAGAAACACGATAGAAAGAACAGTAACAGGTAGTCACAAAAGTGACTAAAACTATAATGCCCTTTCCATTAGACACGTAGAAATGGTACTAGATATACTTTCACATATCGATACGTCAATTCATGTTACCTTTAGCATTCATTTTTGATAGATAACATTGATAACGATAGAATACAACTATTAGTATAGTTAAATGTTATTAATCTTAACCGAATAAAATATTATAATAATAATGTATTTTATACTATTAAAATACCATAGGTATTTCTTAATATTCTGAAACCATATTTTTTTATTCAACCTATAGCCTGGACGTGTGCCTATGCATACTTTCCTTTACTTCTGAAATAAAATGGCGGTTTGGCTAACAAAAAATTTGCTCCATGCACATGTTTATAATATAAGAACAGGTTTTATTTAACTTTATTTGTATTACCAATTATTGATTTCTTCTTTTATATATTATTTTTAATGTGAAGCGATTCTTCTCGACTATTTTAATGATTCTTTTTAAATTGAAAGAATATTCATGCACCAGGAGTGTGGCCAAATTTTTAAATTTAAAATATATTCAAAGATAAAGCCGCCGTTCATTAGACTTTTTTTTTGCAATGATTACTAGATTTGTATCAAAGTGAATTTATTTTAATAGGCCTACTAGTATTTAATAAAAGCATGAACTTTAAAATTTATCAAATAAAAGTTTCATGGATTTTTAACAGCGAAGCCAAAATCTACTTAGTTACATAATTTAATTCATTCTCTGAATATGTGGGTGCTAAACTGTAAGTATTAAAAAAATTGTACGTCTGTAAGATACATTATTTGAAGAGGTGTTATAAAAATTATTCTATTTTTGTTTGAAAAGCAATATTAATAAAAAGTGAACATTTTATTTTATTCTTTTATTTTATATAACTTAGGTCTTAGACCATCATCTTATTTGTATATTTATTTCATGATGGTTTCTATCAGATTAATTAAAAATTCCAATCAAAAGTTTATTTACATAAAACCCACTTTCATGGTTTCATGGTTTGAGGCGCTTCTCTCACAATAGACTAGACAGCTGTTGACGAGGATATCGGGTTTAGATCCCGATTGGATGCACTGACGGTTACTTTTCCTAAATATTTTTCCACTTTCCCTACACGCTAATGTGAATATACTTCCTCTATATTATACTTCTTTATCACTCACATAATAGTGTAATTATTACATAGACATATAACCCAAACGTTTAGTAAAACATGCTGCTAGTTAAAAAAAAAATATTAAAAAAAATCTAAGATTCATTTAATATTTCAGAACTCTGATTTTGTCTGCCTTAAAATTTTGAGGGAATAGAGTTCCAAACTCAGTTTGAATATTTCAGAGGTGAAACATTTGGTAAGTAGGATGCGAGCGATTTATTTACATGTGAAAAATAAGTAGATCATTGGGCATTCATATAAAAATCAAACGTCTACTTGCTAGTTGCATTAAAGGATGTCAACACATCGTCTTTTTAAATAAGTAGTCTAGAACGGATAGTAAGACGTGGTGCTAAATTATTATTATTAAATAATTAGTCAAATGGGTGTAGTTACACTTATTGTGAAGTAATCTAATGAGTGTCAACACATGTGTCTTTAATTAAAATGAGTGCCAGTAAATATGTGTTAAATCTTTCAAGTGGGTGTTGAAATATTTCTACTAAAATGGTCAAATGGATGTTGGTACTTGTCTGGTTTTTGTTTTGTTTGTTTTTCTCGTATCTCATCATCTTTCAGTTCCATCAGCAATTTCTTTTTGGCACCACGTATGACTAACAATTAGGGCTATACGCATACGTACTAATTAGTCTAATGTATTAGAGACGAGTTAAGTTGAATTTATATAAAGTGTACCCGCACTTGTTTGGAGTAAGAGGGGATAATCTCTTGGTTAGAACCACCCTCAGTACTCCCAACCAAGATTCTAACCCTGATCTACCCTTCTTCGGCAGTATAGTCTATAATGAGAATGATGCCTTGGTCCGTGCATCCACCAAAGAGGGTTTACCAGCCTTTATTAAATAACTACACTAGTGGACTAGATATGAGAAAGGTAGAATTTAAAGGGACTGTACCCGTATTTGGGAGAATGGGTAGCCATTTAGGAAAATAACACCCGCATTACACTCGGTGAATATTCTAGTCCCAGCCTCCCTATCATCATCCAATGACGCTGGATGATCCTGGAATAAGAATATATTTATCAGCTTCTGTGGCCGCATAGTCAAACGCGCTACTCTCGCGATAGATTAGACTGCCAATGATGGGGAGATTGAGGTTGGAACATTGGTCGGGTGTACTCAGAGTTCGCTTGTCATGTTCAGCTCGACTGCTGAGGACGGGGAAATCAAGGTTCGAACCTCGGTCGGGGGAACTGGGGTGGTTTTTCCTAAATGGTTTTCCACTCTCCCTCCACGCAAATGCGGGTTCACTTCCTCTAATTCAACCTTCCCAATTCCTAATCCATTAGAGTAATTAGTACTTAAAGCGTATAGCCCGAACGGGTAGTAAGATGCGGTGCTAATTATTATTATTTACTCAGAGTTGTTTTCCCTAAATGTTTTTCCATCCTCCCTTAACGTTAATGAGGCCACACTCCATTTAAATATAACCTTTTTAATCCCAATAGTGTAATTAGTACATAAGCGGACAACCCGAATGGTTAGTAAAACGTGGTGCCAAAAAAAAAAAGAAAAAAAAAGAAAGGTAAAACAATTTCAATATACCAACAGAATAAAAAGGTTCCTTAAAAAAATTCATTCTGTATTTTGATATTTTATCAATACAATATTAAAAGTAAAAAAAAAAGTTATTTTCTTTAATATGCTAAGATTCTTAAGTTTTCAGGAAGAAGTTTATTCACCCAAAAATGTTTCTTGTGAAGTAATATTCTGTGTGGTGAAAACTACCTTTATACACGTTTTGTTCACGACACTAAGCTATTTATAAATTTCAATATTTAGAACAATATGTTCATGACATTTCCATATGAGTTGGTTAAGTTGTAATCTTGTCTCACTCAGACAAGTGCGTTTGAGTATAAGAAAGAGAGAGAACGTAAAATACTAGCGACACTCCTGAAAACCTAATAGGTCAAACATCACAGATGTCTTTATTCTCTGTACAACAAAGATTGTGAAACTTATTCTCTAGGGCCTATAGCTGTAAGTTGGAGCTAATAAGTCCGTATCATCCCACGGTTAAAATATAACTTATATTCCATTCACGGTAGGAATTACTCTCTGAAAGGTCTTTTTCCTACCAATATCCTACTATATAGTAGATTTATGGTAGGGAAAAAGGCCTTTCAGAAGTCAATTCCTACCATGAATGGAATATAGGTAGGTAGCCCTGCTTGAATCAGACATCGATTTGTGGTGCGATTCTTTGTATCTTTTTTTTTTTAAAAAGTTAATTCGAGTCCCTATGCCAGGGATTCTCAACCTTACCAACCTCGCGGCACCCTTGTGAAGTGAATTAGACTCTCATTGCACCCTCATAAGAATTTTATGAAGTGTTTTTCACATATTTTTTTTTTTATCCAATGTAGAATATTTCAAAGTAACTAGCCTATAAAACAAATAAGAGTGCAGTTTTAGGGTAAAATATATTTTGAGATAAATAAACTAGCACACTAAAACATATTTATATCATTAAAAATTAATAATATGTTATCAAAAGGAAACCAATTATTGTCTCACATTGTGTGCTGTGGCAGTGAGATTCAGACAAATACTAAACCATAAACATTTATTAATTTTTTTGTATTTTTTATTATTTTGTGGTAATATATTTTCTTAACATTTCCCCCCTCAATATCTTGCGGCACTCCGGTTGAGAATCCCTGCCTTATACCATATGTTAAGAAATACAACCAAATTGAAAAATTCATAGTTTTAACACACACAAAATATCAAATGAATCCCAAACTCGTTCTTAAATTAGTTCTACAACATGTTTTCTGATCCTAGTTTAATACTGTATCTAGTTTATAAGTAAATCAGTGGTGAGACAGGCTCTTAAGGGGACCGTAATGAAAAGTCAAAGACATATTTATCCGTTGCTGACGGCTATTAATTTTATTTTAGCACTGTGTCTTAATAATTACGCCAATAGTTTTAATGGTGAGGAAGGTTATAATTAAAGAAAGTGTACCCGCATTTACGTAGATAAAGAGTTGATTTTTGTTGTTGTTGAAAAGCCGCCCTCAACACAACAGACTGAGAGTCGAATCTCAATCTCCCCGTCATCATCAGTCTAGTCTACTGTGAGACTGACGCCTTAGACCATGTGGCCACCGAAGCGGGCTGCTGACGGCTATTGGCGGTGTCATTGATACAAATGTCAACTTGTATACCTCTGTCGTTTACGACTGGGAACCTTTGTCGTCATCACTTCAGTTATATTAAAATTATATTTATTAATTATTCCATCACACAGCTTATCTTATCTGGCTGAAGAAATACCGGGGGGTCTCAAAATACAATTGACATGTGACTTGTAAATGACGAGCAAGGCTAGGGTTTCTTCATCCTTGGTTATTATGTAGGCCTCTTAAGGTGTGTCAGAAGCTCGAAAAGAATTGTTGACGCATTCAGGTATGTATCTTTAGTCAGTTGTTACTCCCAAGGTAAAGCGTAATAGTTTTTGTAAGAATGGAGCGTGTGAATCTCGAGCCAGTCCTCATTAGCACTTACCTGTTCGCAGTGTAAGGGAGGCCAATAAATATCTCTCTCAGTTCTCGTGTTTCGTAGGTAAGGCATCACCGGTGTTCTACAACCTTCTATAAATGACTTGTTTTAACCGTTCTGTGAGCCCGCCCTTGTGATCAAATGGCAAGGTAGACCAAAAGCTGGTTTGAAAGACTGAAAATTGATTGAAGATGGCACTTAAAATATTGATATAACACAAGAAATTCGTTCAACAGAACATTGACCAAGAAATATATGTATAATTCAAAGATTTAATATAGCAAAGGAAGTTAAAATATATTTCAAATGTATGATATAGAAAAAAATAGAAACCTGGTATATAAATATTTGATCAAATAAACTTATAGAAATGACCCATAACAAAGAAGAATATTTTTGGACCAAACTATTGCTTAACAATTTTAACAAATTAGGATAAAATTTAAATCTAGATTATTTTATACTAGATTGTAAAATTCTAAAATGTGTACGTTTATTACCTGAATAAATCCATAAGACATTTATTTTGCAATAATTAGATTTTTTCGAGTATTATATTTTATTTTATCACGTACTATTCTAATAAAAAAATTAATTTTATAAATTGGTTATTTTGATTAATTTTGTATGAGAAATCCTCTTTAGGTTAAGTCTAAATACTGTCAATAAATGTATTATTTTATCTTATGATTTCAGGAATGTGTTTGAAAGTTGATAAAACTAAAACCCTTAACTTACAATTAATATATGATCTAAGATTAAACATTGTACTTGTAGCAATCTAGTCAGCTTTCTGAACCCCTCGACTTCATGAACAGATATCCTTATTACTAGCCGTTTAGTGTAGGCTGCGCAAGAACTGGACAAACAAATAAAAACTGATAAAACACGCATTCGTCTCACTTCCTTGAATGCAAGCACGATCAAACCTATTTTTTAGCAAAGGTTTCCTTAGTCAGACCACTCTAACTTCAGCAAGAGACGGTATTTTATAAACCCAGCACTCTTTTACTTCAGGTATGGCATAATCTATAAAGCTTAAAATAAGACCCATCCAAACTTAACACAATTTAAAGGACTTCATTCCATGGCTCGTTCTTCGCTAGTTGTTATTGATTACATGTATGTGCACCACATTTAGCTTCTTCTGCTACCTTTAGACACATATATTTTTTAAAATTTGTCTTGAGGCAACAAAGATTTATAAACAACCTCGAACTTAAAACGGTTTATTGTTTAGTATTTATTAAGCACTGCCCCTTACTACACGTTTGGGTTATACGTTTAAGTAATAATTACACTAATGGATTAGGAATTGGGAAGGTTGAATTTAGAGGAAGTGAACCCACAGTTGCGTGGAGGGAGAGTGAAAAACAATTTATAAAAAACACCCCTAGCTCACCTGACCAAGATTCGAACCTCAATCTCCCACTCCTTGGCTGTCTAGCTCAACATGAAACTAGTGGAGTTCATACATGAATTGAAGAGGTTGTGTTTTAAAAAATATAACATACCATTTCCCTTCAGCCATTTTCTTTTTTTCTTTAACAACTTTGATTAATAGTTAGAATTTCACAAACACATACATAGCTTAAAAATTCATGATTTTCCGATTTATGTGGGAGTAGTTAGGATGTGGATAGTACACCTTAAAACAACACTAAAGGTTTATATGTCCTATGTTCGATGGTCCTGAGATAAGACCTTCCAAGCTTCTGCTGGAATTGTAACTAGCCCAATTTAATACGCCCCGGTTGCATCTCTGTCTGTATACCAGCAATGATAATTCACTTACAATAAGGTGAAAAATGTGTGCCCAAGTAGGGATATTAACGATTTCAGCCAACCTTTGGGAGGTCTTATTTCGGGAACCATTGAACATAAGACACATGTTCCCCAGGACGTCTAGTGTTGTTTTTAGGCCTACTATCAACACCCCAGTTACTTCCAATATAAATTTATACATCCTGTATAAAACAAGTGAGGCATTTAAAGTTATCTTCGAAAACTAAATTAAACTACATTTTGTAACACCAAAAAATTAATATCTTATAACACGAAATCACTGTCAGTATTGACACCATATTTTATAAGTGACAGCTGCATACTTCTTGTGAGTACATGAAAGTATGTGTATTAAAGATTTGAAGATCCTCTTAAGACGATCCGATTATACTTTTTTTACACGGCTAGCATGGAGAATTTTTTTTTTTTAGTTTAATGGCCTGATTGACAACGACAAAACATTGAATAAGGTATAAGGTTTCTCATTGTTCGATCTTGTATTGGTTTAATATCTTCACTATTTTTTAACTATTTTATTCAGTCTAATTTTAATATAGAGGGCCTTTAAGAAAATATTAACTATTTAAAGTCAACATAAATATCAGTTTAATATGTATATATTATTATTTTATAGGTTTGTAATATATATCAAAAAGGGCAACTGTTGATAACATGACCTTGCGCATTAATATGTGTAAATTAGATCTGGTAACTATTTATATCTGTCATATATGACCAATCTTTAGAAAATTGGGGTATTGCCTGGGTGTGTAATAATGTACTTACACCATGAATTCGGTGAGATTCCCGTTCTGAAAGGCCTCGTTTCGTTCCAGAATCCTACTGTATTGTACCTTAAAAGAATATAAGACCTTCCTTAATGTGATTTCAAGTAAATTTCTTTAAGGCCTTTTATACTGTCAACATTCTGCCATACAGTAATAATTTGGTACGAAATAAAGCCTTTCGATACGGGCTTCATACCAACATTAAAGTATATTATTATTATTATTATTATTATTATTATTATTATTATTATTATTAACACCGTGTCTTACTACCCGTTCGGGTTATACGCACTTACGCTAATGTGTAATGGTAGGGTGATTGTGAGATGAAATGGAGGACCTACAGTTTAACGTGGAATCCGAACCACGGTGGAGGCCTGGCATTCCCCACATTCACAAGATGTCTTGTCAGAGGTGAAGGAAGGGTTTGGTAATCAGATAAATCTGTGCCGGGACCGAGGATTGAACCCCGGCCGCCAGCACAGAAGTCTGATACCTTACCCCTAGACCACCAAGTCACCTTAAAGTAGAGCTTTGATTATAAAGGTAACGATTAAATTCTTGACTCAGTAAATTTGAAGTTTTTTTTTAAAAAAACAACGTGAGTCTCCATACTCAGCTCAAGAAAACACTGCGGTATTTACTCCGCTGGCTTCCTGTCACTGTAATTAAATGGTAATAGTGGCTTATCACAAGTCTAGATGACTCTGATTACATTTTGTGTAGTCCTAACAAGAATATTAAGATTCTATAGGCCTACAGGTTCATCCTTAATTTTAATTAGCAAAGACCCCTTTGGTGGTCACATGATCCAAGACGTCACTTTCTAAATATATTTGGCTACCCATGATGGGGATATCACGGTTAAAATCCCCGTTTGGATGTTGGAAATAATTTTATATACTGAAAGGGTTCTTTTCTAAGCAAATGAGGTAACAATTCCTCTGGATTCAAACTACGTTATTCTTAGCACATTAGCGTATTTAGCATAATCCGAACGGGTAGTAAGACACATTGCTAAAAAAAATTGTAGTCCTAAATATCTAGGAATTAGGGGTGGATGTGTAAAATAATTTAACCACCTTTATTTTTAGGGTTAGAATCCTATTCATAATTTGGCCCCCCATATATGACCACATAACAACTAAGTATAAAGTTTGAACGAAATCCATAGTAAGAACATTCAGGCTTTAGCCCACGATACAGACAGACAGACAGACAGACAGACAGTGGTACATACAGAATTGTAAGATTCATATTTTCGAGCTTGGAGGTACATAAAACGTCGATATCCATCAAAATAACAAGGTCAAAAATTTTCACGGTTACAATAGGTATTATTTTTCTAAATTAGAAAGTAAAAAAAATTAAGTCTAATTAATATTACTAAAGTTTAATGACTCAGTAACTTATTTTGCTACGATGCTCCGGAACGGTTATAATTTGGGAAGAAGATTAATATAATATGTCAAAAGTTACACAAGACAAATGCTTGTGTTAGGCTTTGGAAAGTCTCAATTCTCAAACCTAGTTCAATTTAAATAGATAATTGTTTGTTAATTTAATATTACTAGTAACGGTGTTAACATGGACTAGACATTCTTCTACCAATATACTGGATTGCCAGTGACAAGAGGGTTAAATATAGAATTTAGGCCATGTGCAATATAGAAGGCGGTGAAAGAAGGTGGTCTCCTTTCTCCAAACCCATGTGTATTTCCTATCTTTCTCAACCCTACTTCTTAGATTAAACCTGCTTTTATGTTACGCGTATTTATTACTTTAAAATTATTTCGAACCCCTTACAGCTGTAGTAAGAGTAATCATGATAACCAAATAACAGGCTATTTTTAAGGTTGAAGAAAAAGTATGATATATTAAATAAATATTAATCACAAATCAAACCTCAATTGTCATTATTAAGAGCAAGTTAATTTGAATACCACCCAAATTTATTATAAAGAACTTATCTAGGGTTCAGGTATTAAATAGGTTCTATATTTGATTCTTCTCTGGTCTGGTGTATTGTTTATACTTTTGCAATTCGCACATTATCTATTCGGTAGGATTATATTAGAGGAGAGAATGGAAAAATTACATTCAAATATTTAGTGAAAGGAATAACATGTATAAAACACTTCACTCTTAAATATATGATATTGATCACGCTGTGAATTTAATTTATTTGTATTATGTGTATATAATCACTATACTGTAGTACCAAAATTATCTTGTATATTTAAAAAACACATCTTGATTTTTATATCAATATCGCTGCAATTTTCAACAATTATACTGTACTTGAATGATTTAATTATGAAATATTTATTAGATTTTGATTTGATTAATCAGCTAATAAATGAGTATTATATTGTAAATATAACACTTTAAAATGAATATTATATCTATGTTTTTTAAATTGTAATTTGAATGAACTACTGGGAAAATTTTAAACATATTTTAATACAAATGATCTAATATATAATAACACTTATTAAACTATATTTTAAATAACCTAATATATGGATTATATTATATTCGACTATACTTATAATATAATTACATAGTTTGAGATATTTAATAGGAGTAATTTTCTTTTTACTTAAGCCTCTTTTATCAATTAGTGAGGGAAGTCCAAAGAAATTTCAAATTGTATAACGTTTTATATTTCTTCTTTTTAACATCTACCTGTTTTTTCACCGGTAGGTCTGTAAAAAAAAAGTTGGTAAGCTTGGGTTACCTTGTTTAGATATGACCCAATGAACTCTACGATGTCAATCAAATGTAACTTGTGCGTGTGTGAACATAGATACTCCATTAAATACTAGCCGAGTGAAAGTGTGTCGCCTTCTCTATAAACAGTGTTTATATATTTAAAAATTGTCCTAATATTATTTTCTCTCTCAATACTGGAATGTTGAAAAACACTATTTAAATTAATATTGCTACTTCAAATTTTTCTGTAAAGGGTACGTTTAAATGTTATTGCAATGTTTGATTAAATAAATGCCTAATTATGTGTAGTTAATGATAATTTATTATTCTTTACACTAACGGCAGTAGCTAGTATGGCTTTGACATTTGACCCCGAGTTGTGTGACGTAATCATTGCGTGCTATGTCGCAACCCTCCACCTTGGGTTTTCCCTGGTGACTCATACATGGTGCCAGTATATTTCCATCTAACCTGAATTTCCCCTCTGGTTATTTCCATGACGACATAGGGTTAACGACTTGTTGTCCTCCTTCAATTTCGAAAAGGTTTATTTCTGGTCTTATATGTGGCAAAGGGTTTTCCTTGATAAGTGGCGCCAGTTTGGCGGCTCGAAAAGACAATAATAAATCGTGACCTTGAATGATGTCGCACCTTCCCTTCAATGTGGCAATGGGTTTTCCCTGATGACTGGTGCCAGTTTGACAGCTCGACAAGACAAGTCGAGAAAGGAATAGATTGGGACCGTGAGGTAATTGACCCTGTTCATGTTTGGTGCCAGTTTGTTGGCTCGACAAGTCAAGACTCGTATCTGGTTAACCTACGTGTAAGGGACAGACAGGTTTTGTGTGAATAAAACACGATATTACAAAACATATATTTATTAAACATTAAATATTTTACAGACATATATTAAAGGTTTCACAAATATCATACATAATATTTATTATACAGTTTTACAGGAATGGCGCATATATACGTATATACGTTTTTCTACAGTGTCTGTTAGATGCGTTAGTAAAATAGTTTTTAGTTCACAATCCAGCATGTAATAGCCCAAATCGACGACTCGACCAGTATAGTAGGTAGAACTGATAAGATCCAGGTTTCTGATGTACGGTTCCACCTGCGGTAAGTGTTTTTGAGTATAAATGCCAGATGTGACTTTATACGGGGTGTAAAACCATTATTGTTAGATATTCTTCCACGCCATTCTTGTAGATAAAGGTGGCGACCCATTAAGTCCCAGGGTGTGTGGATCCGTGTTGATGATGAGAGTGATAGGTCAAGCTATTCTTGCGGGTAGTTGATTAGCAGGGAAAACACCCAACTGAACAGAACGGAACCACGGGTTTGTCTCCAGCACAAGTCATAATGTGTGCATGTCTAACTTAAATCATAAAATCTAGAAGTCCCCAAACGATGGAGGCCTAACAAAAATTCCATACATAACTACGTGCCATACACATGGTGCAGCCCAATTTAAGAGTTTTCAAAGACGAACAACCTCAGTCGTACAGATCTACGACGGGTGTAGGCGTCTATTTGACTAGAAACTTTTTCTTTTCTACTCCCTTAACGTAGACGGTTTCTGCACGCATTGTGGCACGGGAGATGAGGGATTCGAGCAGGCTGTAATCCACATCACCACTATCACAGGGAATACCGTTCAATTTGTTGACGATATAGTCAGCTTTCTTTTTAGTGGAGGCTGAATGTTCCTCAATAGCGTATTGGGGTTTTAACAGCCAACGGTTAAGTAATATACCGCATACAGATAAAACAATCAGTTCCTTGACGATAAACTCTTTGTTGTCACTAATGAAGCTCTGGAAATCCACAATTAATTTCCATGAATTAAATAACGAGTGTAAGGGGCGGGAAGTCGCTTATATTAACCCCATAATCTGTCACGACGTTTCTATCCTTGTCGATGATGTTGGAAAACTCCCTGTACACGATACAGTTGATGGTTTCGGTGAGAGCTCTGGTGATGCTCACTTCGATGCTCGGAAAGCCATGCCTCGTCAAATTCCAATGCGATTTAATGTAGGTGGACAGTTTAGGTGTGAGATAGTAAGCCATGAGACGATATATCTTAGGGAAGGCTTCACGTGTGATATCGATACCTTCGTTCATGAAATGCATACCCATTCGAGAAAAGAGTGTGTGGTACGACAAGACATAGTTGCCGTAAGAAAATTTGGGCTGTAGAGGTTTCAACGGCACTTGTTCCTCGTCCACGTAAGCGAAAAATGGTTTATGATGTAGGTTTGGAAGTTGAACGAGTTCTTCTTGGTGTCTTCGTTGAACACCGCGTTTGATACAAATCTCACGATGCATCGTTTGGGTAACTGTCCAGTAAATGAGATTCCAGTGATTTCCCTTGCACTCCCGTAGGAATTGTGAGTATTTTTACTTCCACACAGGTGAAGGGATACTTTTCGGGACTGATTTTTAATGCCTTGGCATGTACCAACGGTATAGAAGGTGCTACTTTGACATGTCGCACTAGAAGGATAGCTTCAGTGATGTGAACCTTAAAGTGAAGTAATTGAGTGACGGCCATAAGACTAAATCCGTCTCTATAACGGACCAACTTGACTCTGAGTTCGCTGCAGTTCAAAAGGTAATTTTCTTGGTTACACACGTAACCGTGCAGATACCCCAAAAAATCCAACAACCTACTTTTTGCGGTGAGACTGCGTCGGGACTCGAATCCCATGTTAACAGGGTTTGCCTCCTCAAAGGTTCCAGAGCTGTCTGTGAAACACAGACTGCAAGCCAAATGTGTTCTTTTGGCGTCACTGTTGTAATTGTTCAGGGTCTAAATGTATGATCTATAAGCATACGTGTTGCTAAGTAGTGAGACTAGTTTTTGGTTTAAAAATACATACCATCATTCTGTGAATAGTGAATGCAACCTGTTGTTGACAGGAGCGATTTGATCCACCTCAGTGAAAGTGCCACCGTTTGGTTTGATTATGGCCGCTCTGAGATAGAATATAGTCGGTTAAAGATCGATATAGAAATTGCCTTGACCTGTAACGGTAAATTTGATTGGCGAATCATCGGTGAGGGAAGAGACAGATTTTTACTGGAGCCATTTCCCAATTTCAAGACTAGTTTGCGTGGGTGGGACGGAAAAGAGATTGAATTCACTGCTGGCACACTTGTAGGACTGGGGACGTAGAAACGACATTTCAACCGCTTCTTTCTTGACTTTTTTACGTCGGGCAATGAAAGCATTCTGACGTTGGTGCTTTTTAAGACGCCCTTTATAGCCTAAACCGGTCATCAGTGTGTCGATCATTTGTTCCGTCTCGTGTTTCAGGTTTGTTCCAGCCTCGCCAACACGCTGCCACAGAGCTTCTTTAAAAAGAAGACGCTGATCGACGCAGTTGGAGAGCACGTCGATACCCCTACGAAGTGCCTGTTTTCCAATGGCTTTAGCTCCGCTTCTCAGCAACAATACGACGCTCTTGAAAAGGCCGCTGAAAAATCTTCCTATCCCGTGCCCGCGTTGATAGGGAACACCGTGGTAGATCGAAGATATTCTTGTTTCAGCCTGGTTGACGTAGTATCTTTAGTAGGGAAAGTTCATGTTGTGCAGCGTCGAAAATGAAGTTTCACGCACACTTTTATAAACTCGAATAGTACAGGTTCACCAGTGTATGTTCTTATATGGATTTTAAGGATTTTAATCTCCCTTCTAAGTACGGACACGTAGTGCAATGGATCATAGCAAATTGTCTTATGTATGCCGTAGAGATAGTTTGTGTTTTTGATACTGACGATACTTAAAAGTGGTACCACAATGTCACCCACGAGCTGAGGACCGACGATATCCGTGTAGCTGTACATTTGTGAGGGCAAGCCTAGTAGAATGTTGGTGGCGTACGGTTACTTTTGGACTTTGATCAGATTAGTCTTAGGATCGTAACCAAGCTGTAGACTTAGTTGACTTGATAGAGTCAGCAGCTGTATATTAGTTGAAGAAGAAACAATGTCCTCTTTTTTGTTGAGGTTTGTGTACTTGAATACAACTCTGGAAATACCTTTAAACGCTTCTACTTCATTTAGGGCTTTGACCAATTCATGGATAGTGTTGTAGTTTCCAGGAGGGATGAGATCCTTGAATATTAGTTCCACGCCATTAGCGTCCCCCCAGTTGTACGATACAATATGGTGGCCCTCGGGTAGAGTGAGGAAAGAACATTGATATTGGAATTCAGAAAAAGTGACTTCCCACTGTTTCCAGGACAGACTTGACGTGCAAAGTGTTGAATCTGAGCTTTATCCCTGTGATTTTAAAATAAGACAATACAATATGCGTTTAAGGAAATGTCTCTTTGGCCCCTACCCTGGTGGAATATATTTTGTTTAAAGTACATTACGCTAATATTTTGATGGTGGCATCCTTTGGCGAAAAGATTGACGAACACATTGTTGGTTTCACGTATCAGGTCGTCCAGGATAAACAGATGTGGAGAGTCATTGCAGGTGTCATCCATTTCCAGCAATTCCTTAGAGAACATGACGTAGAGACTTGACCGGTCTTGTTCGAATTCCAGTTGCCATAAAACATAATACCATGTGATTTTATCAAATCTAACGTCACCCATTGTGTCCAAGTGACGGATAAAGTCAGCTACAAAATTTGACTTTTCAACCGGAAGGACTGCTGATGATGACTGAAAATGGATGTTTCTACCTGTCCATAATGTTTGAGACTGAGCTTATAAACTTATAGAATAGGAGGAGGGGGGTTTAGACGTTAAAACACAAACTTAACAATTCTTATAATATTTATTCACACAAAAATATCTCACACCGTGACGAGTATACATTGATTATTTATTTACAAATATATCTTACACCATTAAAAGTATACTTGGAATATTTATTTACACAAATCAAAGTTTTAGAATATATCTCACGCCATGAAAAGTATATTTAGAATATTTATTTACACAAATTGAAGTTTTAAAAGTATGACTCACGCCAAGAAAAGTATACTTGGAATATTTATTTACACAAATAAAAGTTTTCATAAATATAGTTTGCACCACAAAAAGTATTATTTGAATATTTGTTTACACAAATCAAATTTTTTACAAATATATCTCATACCATGAAAAGTATACTTGGAATATTTATTTACACAAATAAATGTTTTACAAATATATCTCGCACCATCAAAATTATACTTGGAATATTTATTTACACAAATCAAAGTCCATACAAATATGGCTCCCGCCATGAAAAGTATAGTTGGAATATTTATGTACACACAAATAAATGTTTATACAAATATATCTCACACCATGTAAATTATATTGGAATATTTATTTACACACAAATAAAAGTTTTAGAAATATGGCTAACGCCATGAAAAGTGTACTTGGAATATTTATTTACAAAAATGATAGTAATAGGATATATCTTAAACCTTGAAGTAAATTATACATGTGTAGGTGTAAAGGAAAATATAACCAAATTCTTGTGCTCGTAGTGGGAATAGTGGCCACGGTATTAATTTAAAAATTACAGTTTAAAGAGTATTTGAATATATGTACACAACTCCATGATATTAATTTAAAATATGTACAAAGAAACAATAAAATTGACTAGAATTAAAATATATATAAATACCTAATTCTATTTGAATATAAATAATTAGGTAATTGAAGGGTGGATAAAATAAAATATAAAAAAGTATCCCGGGTGCATAAAATAAATCAATAAAAAATATGCGTGTTATCATGCTGGAAAAATATATGAAAAAAGTATCAAACCTTTTAAAAATGATATCAGTGGAATTGTCTAAAGTGAAAGAAAAAATGGTAACTATTCAGCCCATCTAAATAATAACTTTTAGACGTGGCGAGCACGTTTACAAGGACTCTGTTACCCAAACGGCAACGTATTATAATAATTAGTTATCCGTCGTTTGGTGTACACGGGCAGGTAGTCTTTATTTTGCAATACGATATATAGTCAAAAAACCTTTTCTTACTATTTTGTGTGGTACCTGTATGTATCTTTCCACGGCCTGTTCGGTGACCGTGGCTTTAAAAAGGTCAAAATTAACGTCGTTCCTGTTGCCTTAGCTTATGGTGATCTCGCGAACCTTGCAAACCGTTTTTGTTTTGGAAGGATTGCCACCAACACAAACTAGGTACGCGTAACTCTTGTGACCACCACATAAAAAGGCGCTAATATAGCTTCCCAGACCGTAATCCTTAAGTTCATCAGTGAGGTCACCCAAAAAGTCTCAAGTTGGTGGACTCAAATCGCCGGGGTTTTCCGTGAATAGAATGATATTTGTATCGTTATACAAAACGCGGTCCCCAATTGTTCAAGGATGCTATATAAGTTCAACCTAGCCATAGCAGTCGTGTAGCTTGCCACCACAACACTCATGTTAGGTTTAGGGTGAAACTCGTCCCGCGCATCCTTGTAATTGAGAAATATAACGTCATCATTAACATCAATGACGCTGTCCATGGTGATGTACGTATACATCAGGTACTTATGGATGCCCTGATATTCGTTGACAACTGCTACGTGTGGTAAATCGGGTCTTTGCCCAAACTTTCCCCATAGCGAATTTAAAAAGAGTTTAGTCAGAGTGCGTAGACCATTGTTTTTACAAACAGAGCCGAAATCGAATTTTACCCTTTCCTTTTCCTTATAATTTTGAATATAAGCTAAGTTCTCATCTTGTGAGGTACACCTCTCTAGACATCCACTGGCTTCTAGTTTAATTTTCAAAAAAGTATCAATGTACCCGTGAAATAATCTGCCAGAATATGTCTGACGATCGTAAACAGATACATTGTACTCCCACACTTCGTGTACTGATTCAAAGGTGTATTGTTTCTCAATGGCTTTCCGGATCTTGTCAATCACCCAGACGCCTGTCAACCAGTGATATTTTTTGTCTTTGTGCTGGCACGCGCCTTAGTTTTTCTCCATCCCGCATTTCCTGCACAAGCTGCCCACCAAACTGGCACCAGTCATCAGTGAAAACCCATTCCCACATAAAAAGGGAGTGCAACATCATTCAAGGTTACGATCTATTCCTGCCTTATCAAGCCACCAAACTGGCACCACGTATCAGGGAAAACCCATTGTCACATAGAAGACAAAAAATTAACCTTTACGACATTGAAGGAAGACAACAGATCTTTAATCCCATGTCATCATGGAAATAACCAGAGGGGAAATTCAGGTCAGACGGAAATATACTGGCATCAGTTATGAGTCACCAGGGAAAACCCAGGGGGGAGTGTTGTGACATAATTCGCAATGATTACGTTACACAACTTAAGGTAAAAAGGTCAAATTGGAGCCATATGCCATACTAGCTACTAACGGTGAGTGTTTCAAGTTTATTTTATGAAAGATAATTTTTATTATATTTTATTTTTATTTATTTGAGGTATTTAATGCGCACTTTCTGAACTTACTGATTATATAAATAAACGAGAAATTTGATGAGTGAGAGCGAAAGGGCGTACCAATTTAGCCGGGAAAGATATCTTCACATAACTTCCAGGATTCTTTTTTAACGCCATTGGACTGACAGCTTTACTTCCCTTCCAAAGGAAGTTCACTAAATTTTCACTCAATAAAAATCCGTTGAACTCATATGGGTTTGAACCCACAAACATCGGGTCCTGAGGCAACCACTTTACCCTAAGAGCACTGAGGTAGACTGTTAGGAAATTTTGGATGATAGTTCTTAATAAGTTTTTTTTTTCCAAGCAAACTCTTTCACGCTCTAACAAGTGTGCATAAAGAATAAGCAATGAACATTAAATTGTTTTAGTGTTATGAAAGGTTTGGAATTAAATATCTAGTATGACAAAAGACTCATAAAGCTATCTACTTTTAAAATACGAATTATAACATAAGCCTTTTCATGATGAACGTGATTGTAGGATAATCAGGAGGGAATTGTTAGTATTAAATAGTAAGTTTACTATCTTCCGCTTAAGTTGTGTGAACATTTTAAATTCTCATCACTTATACATTTCTTAGAACTGGTATATTACTAATCATTAGAAATATTCGCATAATGGGATCTATATAAGAAGGTATATTTGAAGAGAAAATGCATCTTCATTTGTTTAAAGTGAAGTTGAGAATTCGTGTACAGAAAAGAATGTCAGTACACCTGGCCAGGATTTGAATCCTGATTACCTTATCATCAGCAAATCACATAATATGAGATTGACGTATTCTCATACGTGACCAAAATCATGGGTTTAATCGGTTAATTATGTACATATTAGGATTCTCGTAGTAATAACAGTAGCAAACAGTTTCAAAAGTTACTAAAACTGATTTCATTATACGTACTTGAAAAAACGTACGGGGAAGGTGAGTGGAAAACCATATGTACTTTACAATGAAAAGAAGAACAAAGTTCACACTTCACATCTCTGCGAGTGGACAAAAAGGTAATGGCCGCCTTTTGGAGAAAATCGATCGTTAAAGCCCTATGCAACGGCAATACGGCGGCAATATAAAGTGTGAGATGTGTTCTTTTCTTTGTAAAAGCTATAATGTGTTCGTTCCCTTTTGTATGTTTTCTAGCCACCTTGCCTCAATCTTCTTTCAAAAACGGATCATTAAGTATCTCATGTATATATATAAATATAAATAATATTACTCTATAATATATACTATATTTATTTGTAAGTCATACATTAAATTCTCATCCAGTAAATAATCTTTTTTTCTCATCGTCAGAGATAACAGTAAAATTATAATATAAAGCATAAGCCTGGCAGAATAAATTCATTGGGCAATATTGTAGCCCTAACCGTCACTTACGATTAATATTATTTATTGTTCTTTTGTATTTTTGCGCCAGACAAGGTGGCATTGCCCCACAATACCCGCTGATGGATCTCTTCACGCCGGCATAAAAAAAAAGCTCCTTCAGAGATCGCCTGCTGTGTAGCGTGAACACACACAAAGATCAACCATGATGTGTGTGCGCAGATACAAGAACATCACGGGCATGTTGATGTTCTTGACCCCGTAAAAGAAATAACATCTCGTTTCGTCCGCAAGCCAAGATTTTTGTTTCTTTTAAACAAACAGTACGACATTAAAATGTGATTTTTATTGCATTTCATTCACTGTTCCTTTAATATATCCCATAGATGACGCGGCAAGATTTATGGCATTTCATGCAATCACTGTTCTCGTTTGCAACGAGACTGGAGGATTAAGGTCCGAAATGTTTCTCAACACCTTGAAATTGCAAACACTAGGTTTGAAAAATCATTTCAATTTTGAATGCATAGCGAATGAAAGCTCATCTTGAATCTTATACAGCAAGGTCTTTATTTAAAGACCTTGTGTACCTATTTCATTTGTATACCATTGGATGTTTGAGCTTGCAATAACATCTGAACTACTTATTACATAACTTAAAGGATTATAAAAAATATCATAATTCAGTAATAAACCCACATTCAATATCAAGATAATCAGGCCTTCATTTGAGAATTGCACAACCAATACTAGAGTCATTAACATAATCCTCTTAAACATTTCATCCATAAAATATTTTACGACCAACTATATTTTGGAACATCCAAGCAACCATATAGTATTCAAATATGTATATGTATATAAATATATTTAGTATATATATAAATGTATATATATATACAATTAATAAAACTTCTGATCTTTTAACTAAATTGAAATACAATATATTTAATCAATTAAATATACTAAGGTAATGTTGTCAAATGAGTTACAGAAACATTATCTTAGCTTAGTAATTTTACTTAATATTAGGAAGTATTTTAAAAATATTTTATGGTTTTGGTTACTCAATATTTAAGGAAACAATAATACTCTGGAAAGAACTCGATGAATAAAAAAGGGAATAGAAAAATTTGAGCCAATTTTCACAAAAGGTTTCTGAGTATGATAGTTGAGGAAATTTTTATGTACTTTATCAATGTTTTTGCCATACGCTAGCAATGAGGAGCTAAGCAAATTCTTTTCGTATTAATTATATTTTTATATTTTCAGCTTTATATAGAGCTGGTTGTAATGATAATTGCACTATAATAAAACCTAAAAATTATATGACTACAAGTATTTCAAAAACACACTTACAATCTCACTATGTGCAATGCATAGTTGACGCAGCCTTGACATGGTTCTACGTATATTAACATACTAGTAATCGTACTCCGCTAGTTTTTATTAATATTGAATGGGCTGGAATTCTACTGGTTTCTGAAAGATAATTCCCAAATTGTGAGCCTATGCGGGAGTGTTCCTTCCTTCCCCAATATTCGCTGTTCAAAATATCAAACTAAAGTGACCGATATTGTTCCTGGATAGAGTTTTAATTATTATTAGGAATGCCAGGTATCCACCGTGGTTCGGATTCCACGTTAAACTGTAGGTCCTTCATTTCATCTCACAATCACCCTACCATTACACATTAGCGTAAGTGCATATAACCCGAACGGGTAGTAAGATGCGGTGCTAATAATAATAATAAATACTTATTATTTATTTATATTTTCTTATCTCCACGTCTTACTAAATGTTTGGGCTATAGGTCAACGTACTAATTACTCTGATTTATTGAGGATTAGAAAGGTTGAATTTGAAGGAAATATACGCGCATTTTTGTGGAGGGAAAGTGGAAAACCATTTATGCAAAAACACCGTCAGTACATCCAACAGGGATCAAACCTCGATCCCCCCATCATCGGCTGTGAAATTTAGGCCATAGACCATGCGACCACCAAAGTGGGTGTCTACTTATTAGTTGTGTTACGTGTATGTACTCTATTATGACAGGGTATTTGATGCTGTAAATATTGTGTAAACGGGTGTATCTCGAACGGGTAGTAAGATGCGGTGTTAAAATAAAAGTTGGATTGTGACCTCTAAAACAAAGTGGAATTTAATATAATCACGATAACTTTTAATTATATCTTAGTTTTATTATTTTGCCAAGCGATAAAGCTTACTTTGTGATTTTTTAGCTTGGGCTATAATGGCTAGTTTCTTATTTTGAATTGTTTCAAGTAAGTAATGGTAGTTATCAACACTTGGAATGGATGTATTTATTTTATGTACTAAACGCTTATATTTATTTAATTTAGAAATGAATCTGTTTAAATGTCTTTAAAAAGGAATTAGATACAATGGTACTAAAAGGAGAACTGACAAGACATCAGAAAAAGCTGATACAAGTTGGTGGTAGATGCCCCATTCAGGGGATAGTTCATCATATCTTCTGGCGGGGGAGACGAGGGGAGAACAATTTCCCGTTGGGGATAGCTTAGCGTGATAAAGGTACTAATGATGCAAACATTTACCAAATCAAATTTAGTACTGTGGTCATGCTATTGCAATAATGTCTATTTCAATTTTGAATCCCACTAAGTAAAACTGATACTGTTATGTTACAAAGCTTTTATGTATTTCTTCTTGAGGTCATTGACAAAAATAGCCATTTTTATTTTCTGAAAATGTGTTTATGATCAAGATATTTTGTCAACTCCAGAAGTCTTGAATATTCATCATAGTCAAGGAGTTAGGTAAATGCAGTTGGCTTTGAGAGGTACAGACGATTTTTTTTTCAGATGCCTTCTACGATCCATGGTAGTGAAAATAATTGGTCACATGGACTACCCTATGGTCAATTTTGAGAAATAAACGCCATCTTGATATTTTCAAAATAGTTGTTTAAAAATCGTTATATACATGATGTAGTCGTGTGGGGTGCCATAATTTATGTTATCAACTATGTTTTATCCATTTAAAAGGTCAAAAATATCGTGGAAACAAAACAAATATTTTTAAACAAATTGTATTTATTTATTTTTATAACCACGTTTTACTCAAAAAGGATGGACATTTGTTCGAACAAATTTCTTGCACAAACATGGTCGTACAAAGAACGATGGGTAATGGTTTAGAAGGAATAATATATTCTAGAGTTTCACTATCATTGATATAAACATGGTCTAAAAGATTCAATTTTTTATTGAATTTGAAAATATCAATCCCCATATAGCACTGGAGATAAGTACGTTTAATATTAAAACAAACTAGATGATGGGGGACAAAGATGAAGAAATCTCATTTTTTAATAAGGTGATTGGGGCCTAGTGTTTGAAAAGCACAAAGTCATGGTTTATTGAGTATGAATCAAGTATATCATCAACAACATATTCAGCATTACCGTACTCATCATACACTCACCAAGAAGATTAATCAACAATTTGACCAGACGTTTTCCTGGCGAAGAGGCAGCTATAAGGGGCATTTACTTTGTCATAATATTGATAGTGGAATCACATCCTGTTAGCTATGTGCAGCCATTTACGTCATACACTATGTGCCTTTATTATAAACTTAACCATGGTGGAACCATGCAAGCTAAGCTCGATATATTTCAAGGTAAACGAAAGGTGCATCAGAGTAACAGTTGAATAAAACCTTAAAATATTGCTATTGTTATTTTCTATGTATCTTTTTATTTAAACACGGTTACTCTAAATTGAAGAAATTATTATGAATCCTAATGGTTAAATAATATTTGAAAATAAGGTAAATATGAAATAATAAATTAGTGATTAGGAAAAAATCTTTACGTAAGAATTGTGCACCTTACAATTATTTTTGTCCCCGGGGTTACATTTTAAATAATTTGGTATTTCTTGTTAAAACTTGATATTTGTATGTTATATGGTGATACCTCAAGACAAAACCATAGCTGTTTTATTAAAATTGATTCTAGTGTCAAAATTAATAATCGCTTTCTGATGATCAGGGCCCGGATTTTTATAATCTAAAAATGATCCAAAATTAACTATTACATGAACTAAAAATTTTAAAATAATTTAAAAATGATCAAAAATGATCAAAAATCATCTATTAAATGAACTAAACATTTTAAAATAATCTAAAATATGAACATACATTCGTAATAAGTACAAACGACTAACTCAAACACGTGCTTTATAAAGTAAATTTAAAGATACATTGAAAATGAAAGCCTTTAAAAACTAAACTCTTGCATTCTGCTAAATAAAATAGTGATTTACAAATATCTGCTTCAGAAGTAATAGCTATCCTCTCCCAACGCAATCCTTTCAAGCCTAGTTGCAGTGTCTATACAGAAATGTGTATTTTATAACCAAACAAAGAGGATACAAAACTCTAGGCCTACATTATCTTTTCACACCGACAACTGTGTGTTTAAAATTTTATCCATTTGTAAAATATTGATATTATTTAAAATATATTTTTTAAACATGAATTCCTTAAAATTTGTAAAAAATAATGCATACAATTGATTCAAAAATTCCTAACAATGAATCTAAAAGGATGTAAGCCAATAAAATATGTTCTAAAATCCCAGAATGATATAAAATGACCAAAAAATTATTTATGAAATTTAAATTTATACAACCAGGGGATCATGTACAAAGTTTACGTACGTATGAGTATTGCATGTGATGAAACGATAAAAGATGACATGTCATCAAAATCCGGACCCTGCTGATGACAGATTTTTGAAAATTAAAAAAAAAAATGGAGAATGGCTAGAAACATGTTGTTAAAAGTTGACACATTATGGGTGCTTTACACGGTAAATAGCACTACATACTTATTTTTTAAATAAATATTGATTTAAGGGTGGCCTGCGCTTTATCCTTCCCTGATAAAGTGGTCACACGTTGCCATTTAAATATCGTATAAATTGTCTAAGTGTAAAAGAATTACTGAAGGTTAGTCCTTTATGTCTTTAAAGCCTTAAAAATATCCGAGGACTTGACGATTTTTATATAGTTAAGATTAATTAAACAAAAACCTATAAAGATATAGTGGGAGTAAAATAAGGATTTAAATTTGAAAAAATAAACGTTGATTCAATTTTATTGTAAAAAAATCATATACATAAAATATGCAAATTATTATGGAATTTCCATCTTTTATGTGAACCATATGGTGCCTATCAGGCATCTTTCTTGAAATCGGATGATCAGCATGAGTTTTCAAAACTTACATTTCAACGAATAATAATCATGACTGTTCATAATTACCTTATTTACTTAAAATTGTCTAATCATTATGAGTTTTCAAAATTTCCATTTAATGAATCATAATCATGACTGTTCATATCTCTCTTATTTTATGAAATTGGCTTAGCATTATGAATTCTCAAAAATGTTCATATAATGACTAATGATAATTAATATTCATAGCTACCATCCTTTATGAAATTATATGATAATTATGAATTTTCAAAAATTCAGTATCTTATGTCAGCTTACCAATAACCGCTAGCTTTCATCTTTTGTTACGTTTTAGATAATCATGCTGACTGTTCATTTTAAAAGTGATAACGTCTCACATAACAATCTGATAAAGAGCAACCTGCCATTGTAGTGATAAGATAACGCTTTAAATAGGTAATCCTTCTTGTACATTATACGTATTACTTTGTCAAGATCCACAGCACCATACACACACTCTATTTTAAGTCAAATAATGTAAGTAAAATAAAAAATTAATTTATTCCAACAGTTCTCAGTTTTGTTTGAGTTAAATATATCTTAATTAGACATTACTACACCCCTTAGACATGTCAATTATTGAAAAGTTAGAAAAAATACCATTATAGCTTAAAGTATGTATAATGTTATACTTTAGATAGTTTTGAAAGGGTTGATTAATGAACAATATAATATATATGTTTTAGAGTTAATTTGTTATCACTAATATTTTAGTCAGGAAATCTATGTAATCTTGTTGGATATTTTTCATAGCATGAAACAGAAATTTGCCATATATTTTTATACATGATTATTAAATCCTTTATGCATACATACATACATTCATTTTACATAAATACATACATACATACATACATATACGTACATATATACAGTCATTTTACATACATACATACATACATACATAAATACATATATACAGTCATTTTACATACATACATACATACATATATACAGTCATTTTACATACCTACATTTTACATACATTTATAGCACATGAACCAAAGTAATTAATTATATATTAAAACTAAATTAATAATAGGTTTAATTTGTTCAGTGAAAAATTGTGGTTTTCTTAAATAATTAATACAAACCTGAGAGCTTGAAATAGCAATTATTATATAGTTGGTATGGAAAAAAACATGTAACTCTTTTTTAATCCATCCAAAGTATACAAATATCTTACTAATTTCTATAGAGGTGACAAACATTAAAATGTAAAATTCAGCTTTGTTAAAAACACATATTTTCACTTTAAAATAAAAATTATTGTGATCGTGGAAATTTCTGACCTCGAGATTATAATGAATCTTAACGTTTTATGTTGTTTCGAACGAAAATAAGCGGGTCATACAATTCAGTTTGTCCCCATGGCTGTATGTTTGTCTTTTTCTGAGTCTGAGCCGAAAAATTTAGATAGATTAGTTTAGGCTTTATATTTGAATAATATTTGGTCAATCTTTAGTAGCTATATTTATTTTGACTATAAACCTTATTTTAGGGGTAGTTTACAAATGACTCTTTTTATATCATTCAAAAATATGCTTTGTGTTCCAAACTATTTTGCTAAAAATGGATATCTGGGGAATGTTTTATATGACTAATAATACTACATGATTGTTTTTTGGGGGAAAATCGTTTAAGGGTATTTAAATTATGATTGATTTTTGAAAATTCAAAATTGGCTCAAACTATTTAGTTTAATATGGCTATATTGGGAATGTTTGAAGTGACAGTTAACACTACATACTTTTTCTTTGTGAAAATGTTTTTAAATGTGGTTTACTAAAGACTGCTGTTCGATAAATACTATTTTGATTTTATTAGAAATTGGTAAATCGCTTAAACGTATTAGTTCTAATGTTTGCAACTAGGAAATGTTTTACATGATGATAAACAATTGTTTGTTTTTATTTTTACAAAAAAAAAAGTAATTTAGTAATGATCGATTTTCAATGGTTGGAACAATTTATTTTTAATTAGAGATAGTTTGAATCCTATATTTCTTGAATTTGTATCTTTAATCCAAATATTTAAGTTTATTTCTAGTTTCGAATATAATTTTGAATCCTTGAAACTTTAAAAACAAATTGAAGAAATTATATAAGTAAATATCAGTGAGTCTTACTACCTGTTCAGGCTATGAGCATTTATTATAGTTATTCTACTGGGATAGAGATTAATAAGGAAGCATTTTAGAGGTACTCTACCAGCCTTTGTGTGGTAAGGGAGTGGGAATGCATTTAAGCAACAAAAAAAACACTCTCGTCAGACACAACCGGGATTCAAACCCCGATCTCCCTATCATTGGCATGCAGTCTAAGATAAAAGTGACAACTTTTGGCAGTTTGGTCACTTAAAGTTGTTATTTAAAATTGAATTTATTAAAAATGCTTTAAGGGTTTTTGCCACTAACAGATTATGATATTTTGTTTGTCATGCCTGTAATTTCACAAGAAACAAAGAGAACGAATATTTAGTAAGTCAATTATTTTGAAACAATCTTGAATTTTTGTTGTAATTTTGTTATCCTCCAAACTACACAAGTATCTTAATTTCTTTTACTAATGTTCTTAGAATGGTTTTATCAGGTCAAAGTCTTCTATTGTATTCGATATAATTGCTGGGGGATTTTTACGAGTCTCGAATCCCATAGGATTCTACGAATCAAGGATTCGAGCTTCCCATAACTATTTAAAAAACACATGCTAAACCCCACTAATGATACTGCCCATTTAAACGATTGGGCCTAATTTCTGTCAATTTTGTGAACTGGTCTGTTTTATTGGCCATTTCCCAAACTGGGCCAAAACTGGAATATATCTAGCCCGTTTCATGAACTGGAAAGTATTGTTACATCTGTTAAAAATTAATTATAATTCTTTTTCAGATATTGTATGATAGATATTATTATAAACCAACCCAACCTAACTTAGCCTAACATTATATTCTAAAACGATTAAATGTTTGTACGAAACTTTTTCTTCGCTTGTCCATATCACGAACCGGACAGAGACGCATCTAGTTCAAGAATTGGGTACGGCTTGGAGATTACCAGTTCATGAACTATTCCATCCACGAACTGGTCAGCTTTAAGCGCTACCCAATCCATGAAATGGACGAGCTCTTAGATGGTCCATGAAATGAATTTGTGAAGAAGCCAGGACACAGATAAGGCAGAAATTTTCCCAATTCATGAAATGGCCAGCTTCAATTTGTGACGTAACACATACACGAGGAGTATTTATTATTTTTAATAAGACAATGTTTTTCCGAGGAAACATATTTCTGACAATGCTGCTCCAATATAATACTCTACTACTATACTATTAAGTAATATCTCTGTCAATGTGCCATGTGCCACACATCTATTCTACCCTTTCACTCATGAACCACCATAGAGATGGAGATGAAATTTCACATGGGTAGATCTCAGAGGTTCATTAACATATAGGTCAATTAAAATCACTTACACCACTTAACACAAACAACAAAGATTAACTGACACCACCCCAACTCCCCACCACATTCCACCTCCAGACGTATCTCCTGAGCCATGGTTCTGGGGCTAAGGAATCGCCTTTCAGATGAATGGGGACTGGGGTACCCATAGATTCCATATTTCATACTCGCCCTCCCGCCCCCC
>CABEEJ010001152.1:13841-34566 GCA_901482245.1 Timema douglasi | reverse complement strand
CCCCCCCCAGTTGCACCCAACAGTCTCCAGACGAATCTCATTTACTTAAAAACCACATCATTAATTGATCTTAATTTTCACATAAGCATAACTCAGACTTTCAGTTAACGTGTAGGCTAATTACAATTATTTATACCACTTAACCTAAAACAAAAGACCACCTACCTTCCCAAGCAGTCTCATACTTATCGCCGGAACTGCTGGGACTAGTGAGTCACCCTTTTAGTGGGGGATACCCAAGGGCGCTAGACTTCGAACACCCACAACCCCACCCCTTCACCACCCCCATACGTGTCACCAAGACCACTGAGGAGAGGGGGTAACCTAGATTTAACAATTTACTTTTAATATTTAGCCAAGCATAAAAATGTTTATCCATTTGTAAAACAAGAAACTGATTCATACTAATTACTGCCACACAACACTAATATACAATATGAGAAAGTTTGTACGATAGTGTCAAATAATTTATTTGACATAAAAATGTTATAAAAATATAAATTCAATCCTTACAACTACTATTTGTAAGTTTGATAAATTAGTATTTAATATTAACTATAAATAGTTAATTTGAACAAATTGTGATGAAAGCTTGTCCTTAAATAAAATCACACATATATTATTTACAGATTGTCCGTGAACCAACGAGTAGAAATGTGGGCGGCCGTATCTGTGGCAGTTGCTGTAGGCATAACAACCATCCTCGCGGTGCTCTACACTATCTTGACATGGAACTACAGCTACTGGAAGAAAAGGGGGGTTCCTCAAATTCCACCAACCCTACCGAACGGCAATGTCAAGGAATTAATTCAGCAGAAGCTGCCGGTATCTCTTATGTTCGAGAAGCTATATAAAGAACTTCAAGGACACAGGTTTGGGGGTGTATATCGAGGATTTACCCCTGTTTTACTTCTTAGAGATCCTGAGCTCATTAAGAATTTCCTCGCCAAGGACTTTATGCACTTCCACGATCGTAACCTGCCGGTGGACGAGAAGAGAGACCCTCTCGGTCTTAACCTATTCTCCCTACATGGCCCACTATGGAGGAGGCTCCGCATGAAACTCACACCAACCTTCACTTCCGGAAAGATGAAAATGATGTACAGCTTGATCACCGATTGCGCCAAGGAGATGGTGGATTTTCTAGACGAACCTGCAAATAAGGGGGAATCCATTGATATTAAAGAATGGATTGGACACTTTTCGACGGATATAATTGGATCTTGTGCTTTCGGCACGCAATTTAATTCTTTTAAAGATCCTAATTCTGGATTTCGTATGTTTGGCCGCTCAATTTCACCGTCATCAAATTCAGAAGCACACAAACATCACATATTTCAAACGTGTTTTCCGATACTAAAGGTCATGAGCGAATTCTATTCGTTTTTATCGTTGAAAAAAAAACCTTACTATGGAGATATGTTTATTAAAATGGTGACGGAGGTTATTGAATATCGTGAGAAGAATGGAATTGAAAGAAAAGATTTTCTACAAATGCTCATTAAACTAAAGAATAAAGGTAAAATTGAGTCTGATGCATTGGTCAGCAAAGACGATGACCATTTAAAGAACCTAGACCAGTTTGTCGCCAAAGGCAATGATGGTGATATAGGTGAGTTTTTTGCTACCCATAAAGCTGGTAGTGTATCCCTAAATCATAGGTTGAATAGTTATAGACAATTTTCAAAAAGAGCTCTAAGAAATCAATTTAAAAAATTGGAAACTCTGACTACCCAGTGTCACTCTGAACAATGGTCACCCAGACAAAGAGGTCAGTCTCAAAAAGTTAGATTTGTCGTTGACTCTGAGATCAGGGTATAATTCCCAGGCGAGTATATTGTTGTTGCTTTTGTTTACCTAAGTAGCTATCCACTCTATCCACACACCAATGCAGTTACATTTAATCTAAATTATAACTCACTCACTCTTATTTTATTGATGTAAACATATAGATAAGCCAGATGGGCAGTTACACGAGATACAGATAAAAACAGTGTTACTTCTTAAATAAAACACGTTATATAAACATCGCAATAATAAAGATATGTGTATTCAAATTCTGTCACGTCTAAGCCTAGATTCAGTATTTCTGTAATTACAATGAATATATAAAAACAAAATCCAAATATTCATAAGATATCAGCATGATCCTACACATGTCAATGTCAGAGGGAACTGAGACATAAGATCCTCAATGCAATGGACGTCCACTGAGCAGAAGGTCTGCGTCTGAATCTGGTACCAAATGCGATGAGCGTGTTCTTATTATTCTTTTTCCATGCTAATAACATACATTTGATTTCTCTTGGGTAACTTTCACATCCTTATCCCTCAGATAAGTTGTTAGTAAAGATTAGGAAAATACCAACCTCTCTATCACTTAAATATGTTATTAATCAAGTTTGTGGCAAAATGCGCTTATAGTAACAAGTATAGACGCACAACCAACTACTACACAAATAACTTTTTTTCCACTGAATATATTAACTAGTTTTATTTTTCTTACAGAAATGACTGATACTCTTATGGTGGCTCAGTGTTTCGTGTTCTTCTTGGCTGGGTATGAAACATCGTCATCTGTTGTCAGTTTCTGTCTTCACGAGTTGGCTGTGAATCCGGACATTCAGAGCCGTCTAAGAGCGGAAATAGACGATGCTCTAGAGGGAAGTGATGGAAAACTTACTTATGATGTAATACAAAGCATGAAATATATGGATCAAACTATTTATGGTGAGTAGAGTATTCGTCCAAGTTAAGAATGAAAGTAAATAAGAATTCAGCAATGTTTTATCTCCTATCTTTTGGCAAATTTTATGTTGTTGGTTGTCTTGGTGCTCATATAACTATAGCATATATTATTCATATTAGAAATCAGTGGTTAAGTTTACATATAGGTTAAAAGGTGGCAATATTTAAAGTACAATTGCTATAATTAATGTACTTTTTTAAATTTAGAATTTTAGGGGCAATTTTGTTGTTTATGGCAGTAATTATTTAAATTTAGAAATCAATTAGTAAACCGCTTCTTAAAAATAGTATCATTAAAACCATAGGTACATCTTAAGGGATTTAGGCCTCGCGTATTTTGTTGAGCTCATTTGGGTGATGAAAGGGGGTATGGTATTGCTAATGGCCAGTTCTTACCGCCTTGAGTGTGCCAATTAATATAAACTGAAATGTCGAAGCTTGCAAATATGGTTTTTACTTTGATACAGATAAGTAATTCGTAAACTAATAATAATATTTGATTTTAAATATAATGTCAGAGTTGCACTAAATAAGTAATTTTTTAAATAAATCAACCATCCTTACTTAACAGTAATCTTCTATGTAATTTATATATAGTTTCGTAAGGATTTTAATATTCAATTGGATATTGTGGAGCTTGGAAAACTTGCAGTGGTGTAGAATAGCTCATTTAATAGATTTAAATGTCAGGGGATGGGGTATATTAAAAGTTTTCCCCTAACTTTCATACAATTACCTAAAAATATTCTCTAATATAACCCCCGTGAAAAAAGTAACGTCAGAGGGTCACCTATTTATGAGTGACAACTAGTGTATTTTATATCCACACATATGATGTGTTTCTTTCTTAAAACAGAAACCTTACGCAAGTATCCATCAGTGTCCAACTTGGAACGACGGTGCACGAAGGAATATGTAATTCCCCATACGGACGTCACTGTAGAAAAAGGCACGCTTGTCATGATCCCGGTCTATGCCCTTCATCATGATCCTGATTATTTCCCCGACCCCGAGAAGTTTGATCCTGAAAGGTTCAACCAGGATAACAAGAACTCCTTCCCACAATATGCTTACCTACCATTTGGAGAAGGGCCCAGGATATGTATTGGTAAGTTTACAACTTGATATATCGACTTTTTTTTACGCAACTTCTTACTAGAAGTAGTTGTAAGCATTTAACTAGACTGATAGTGTACTGGAGAAGGTGAATCTGTATGATGTTTATCCGCATAAGCATGGTGATAGAAACCATTCTAGGAAAAAGTCAGTTTTTCTGAACAGTATTGGAGCCGACACCTTCCTGTCACTGGCAAACCAGAACAGATTAGCTTATGATTCCATGCTTGAACCGATTCATTACATTCCCCCTCCAAGGAAAAACATAATTCAATATAAATTAAGTTTTTTGTACATGTTTAGTGAGTTTAAATATTTAGGGAAAATGTTAACCAGCAATGACAATATTAGAGTGGAAATTAGGATGAATACAGTCTGGAAATGCATGCTATTACTCATTCAGTAATTTGTTAGACTCGCACCTGTTATCAAGGAATGTAAAACTCAGAATGCACCAAACAATAATTTTACCGTTTGTTATCTATCGGTGTGAAACGTGGTCCCTTACCTTACATAACGAAAACAAGTTTATGCCGTTCAAAAACAATGTACAATAATTAGGAAGGTATTTGGTAAAAAAAAAACGGATGAAAGTAATGGAGAGTAAAGGAGGTTTTATAATGATGAGCTACATACCTTGTATTTATCACAAGACATTGCTAGTGTAATAAATCTGGCAGGCTGCGGTGAACAGGACATGCAGCGCAAATGGAATAATTTAGGACTATGTTCAAGACATTGACTGGAAAAACTTCTGGGAAAATAGTAATGGGAAGATCTTAGCGTGAGTAGAAGAATAACATTAGTATAGACCTGAATGATATAGGGTGTAATGAGATGGATTGGATGGAACTATCTCAAGATAGGGATAGGTGGCTTACGTTTGTAAGTGCAGTAATTAACTTACAAGTTCATTGCCGTAGAGTGAGTAAATTTATGTTTGTTTTGGCTTTAGTATTAAAACGTAAGATTATATTGTACTCTTCCACTATTGAAATATGCATTAAACTTATTAGTGATTGAACGGTCTTAGACACTTCTCTCGCAAAAGAATGAGTTTCTGGTGACAGGCATGTCAAGGTCCGAATCTTGGCCGAGTATACTGAGTGTGCTTTTTCCTACATGTATTTATCTTTCCTTCCATACAAATTTCAGTACATTTCTTTTAAAAATATCTTAGACGAGTAGTAAAACACGGTACCAGGATAAGATTCGCGACTAAAAAAGACAATATAAAATGGCAAAACTAATTTTATTGAAATAAAATCTAGTTAGGTAAAATGTTGGTATTTAGTATTTTTACCAGAGATTTTATTATTAAACCAATACCGCCAGAAAGCTTCTTAAATAAACACAAGTGTATAAAGAAAACAAATGTTCTTTCACTGGACAACAACATTTTCGAATTTTTATATTTATTACGCTGCTAAGTAATAGAATGTAACATTGCAGAAAGGCAAGTTGGGGACTGTCAGCACTAGGATTGGGCTGTGAAATAATGTCTAGCTATATTGTCAAAGCTCCTCTCAGAGCACTGTCCAACAGGTACTTTACAGACTAGAGGATCTGTGACCGCTTGTCACAGGTTAGCAAGGAATGTTTCAATCGACAATTGAATGCTCGTTTGTTTTCTGAGCTTCAATCGGTCAAGAGTGTGATAAGTCGCAGCAGGTTCAGTACCAAATCAGTAATAGATCACTCTTGCTCCACTATTTAAGATGTTTTCTCCATCCCTAATCAATAATGATACCCAGATAATTTGGCATTTGAAGAAAACAAATAACTATAATTTACTATATTATGTGAATTTGATAAATTCAGGTTAAAATTACACATAGTTTGACACCAAATTCTTTGTCATGTACTGAAAATACTTCACACTTACAGAGAGAACAAGAATTGCTGAAATCAGAAATTGATACCGATAGCGCTTAAGCAGATTAATTTTAAATAGATAAGTTTATTTTCATTTCCTGCCATTAATTTTTCTTGCTGATGTTTTGTTGTTTTTTGTATCTTGCAGGTATGAGATTTGGTCTCATGCAGGTCAAAGTGGGATTGGCAACCCTCTTGTCCAAATATGAATTCAGTATAAGTGAGAAGAGCTCTGTTCCTTTGATCTTGGAACCCGCAGCTATGCTGACTACTGCCAAGGGTAGTGTCTGGCTCAAAATATCACCCCGAAGCTCTTAAACTACCACTGAATTTTATTTATTTATTTATTATCTCGACGCGTATCACTACTCGTTTGGTTTATACGCAAACATATTAATGAAGACAATATGGTAGAAATAAGGCAGGTCGTTTTGGCGAATATAGGAAATGGACCTTAATTCTTGTAGAGGAAGATGTGTAAACCATTAACAGAGAGAAAAAGCCTCAGTACACGATATTAAAATTTGGGCCTCAGACCTTGCCTTGAGCAAAGTAAATATCATCTCTCTCCCATCGTTCAGATGAATTTACAGATGCATACACTTTATTGTATATTTCAATGTAACGACTGTTCATACTCCTTATGCGCTGAAAGTAGCTTTCTTAGCTTTATGGACTACATTATAAACTTAACTTATAAGCTGCATCATATTATATTAATGTAAGATAATCTTTTTACCTTACAAGGTAAACGAAGTGTACATGTTTATCCCTCGATATAATAGTAATGTATTTAAGTACTACCAAAGATAACAACTTGTGACTTAAATGTGTTTTTCCATATGAAATTATATTTATAATAAAAGTAATTTATCATGGTCTTGGTAATCTGAGCTTTCGTTAGTCCAGAAGACACGCGAAACCAAATACACTCAAGGTCACAATGGTGTTTTATATCTATCTTACCAAGTTAACCAGCTGTTGCCTGTTCGTTTTACTAGTGCTAGTGTTTTACATTAATTTGTGGTACAATAATGTTGAACAAAAGAATACATAAAACATGTAAAAATAATGTACTGTACATAAAAACCAAAGTAAGCATATTTGTTGAACAAAATTTTGTCAATTATTCAAATAAATATCCTACCAATGATACATCACTTAGTTATAATAATAAATTAATGTTTTTAACAAAATATATTAGTAATATATAATGGTCATGTGCTGATATAATCACTCGGTTCAGAAAGTGCACGTTAAATACCTCAAATAAATACAAATACATAAAAAAATAGGTAAATTTATTACACGTTATGATAAACCCATAAAAACTAGAATTAACAACAATAATGATAAAAGAAGAATATAATTTAATCAGCCCTTTTTTAGATGATATATCAACCTTTTTTCTTAATGAAAATCTGAAGTAATTAGTTGTAATATTTAGTTACAAAAAATAAAATATATTTAGTGTGGTAAGTTATTTTAAGTTTCATACTAATTTATAGTGTTTTAAGCCGTAAGATAACCTCATGCTTTGTGGGTGCCAATCTTAATATTATGCATTACAATAAAATATAATATGATAAATAAAATATTTCTAAATTCTATTTCTATCAACGCTAATAGCCGAAGAAAAGGATAGTTTAGTAAATCCTCTTATAGCCCCTTTATAAGAACAAACAAATACACTTTTAGAGAAATATCATTTAAAACCACTTAATGGGGCTATGCCTCACTTTTTCATACAGTTTTTAAACTTAATAAAATAATTTGTAATGTTCTTACTAATAATTTAATGAATTAAATTCACCATAGTTTTGTCAAAGAGCGCCGTTAAATGTGTTTATATAATAGCCGAGTTAAAAACTTATATATTTTTGTATTTTAATAAACACTTAATCAAAATAATTTGAAAATATGAATTACACAGGGTGACCTGGTGGTCCAGGGGTAAGGTGTCAGACTTCTGTGCTGGCGGCCGGGGTTCAATCCTCGGTCGCGGCAAAGATTTATCTGATTATCAAACCCTTCCTTCACCTCTGACAAGACATCTTGTGAATGTGGGGAATGCCAGGCCTCTACCGTGGTTCGGATTCCACGTTAAACTGTAGGTCCTTCATTTCATCTCACAATCACCCTACCATTACACATTAGCGTAAGTGCGTATAACCCTAACGGGTAGTAAGACGCGGTGCTAATAATAATAATAATAATAATAATAATAATAAAATTACACAGAAATCCATATTAATAAAATGAAAAGTTTGTCTTTCTTCGTGATCGTTGCTCGACATCTATCGCATGTAAAAGGATGATTTTTTTTTTAATTTGTAGCCCCTTTGCACAAACATGTGGATCTAGAAGCTGGAACTTTACGTTTTTTATTAGATTTTTTAAATTTATTTAAAACAGAGTCTGAAGAAATAAAATGAAGTGTATTTTCATGTATGTTTGAAGGAAATAAAAACGTTTCCCTGGGTATTTATGTTAGTAAACAATAAATATAACTTTAAAAGTGGAAATTATTACGGTAAAAATTAAATATTTATAATAAAAAAATATTGATATTGATTTAACTCTGGATTTAATTTAAACTCCCCACTTAGATAACGCCATTTAACGTGACTAAGACCGATCAGTGGTCGATTAATGATGACGTGGATCGATAGTATATCAAGGAATAGCCCTTGATATCGATGATACTTCAATCAATTACCAATACTTCCGCTATTAGCAAACATCGCTTCAGAAAGCCACGTGGTTAACTTAAGCATGATGGTCATCGATGTTACTCCTTCTACCATTTCGGTTCGTAATTTGAATAGTGCTCGTGAACCATGTATTATTTTTTCCATAAATTAAAAAGGGTTGGTAAGTTTAAACCACGACAATAGTGTGTTAGTTTGACATTAGTGTAAGTATTCTGAAAATATAAAATTACACCTTGACACGGGAATAGATCCCGGGACCTTTTTGCTTAATACGCCAATGTTCTAAACACTGAGTTATCCAGGAATCACCCCGATCACATGGTCATTATTCACTCATATTTTAAGGCTGAGTCTATGATAGACGTGTGGAAATCATCGGTTGCAAATGTGTGATTTTATTAAGATCATGAGCTAGCAGATAACGCAGCCACCTTCGACTCGGTAGTTGGATTATTGCTTCTACCTTCAATTTTCAGAACATGATATCTAGGTGGAGTAATCCTCACTAAAAATTATAAATAATAGCTTTGCCTATTTGATTTTTATGTTAGCGTGTCAAATCATCCTATAATGTTTGTAAACGCCAAAATAATACATATTGAAAAATAAGGTTTTATATCTATAACAGACACAACATTCACCCCCAGGCTATTAATTCATCACTGTGAAAGATTAAAGTCACATTTTACCAATGGTAAACTTTTTAGCCATTCTAGAAATCGAACGCGGGACCTTTAGCTCAGTAGATAGACACGATACTGACTGAGCTAAAGTGTCAAACCAGTCTTTCTTCAGATGATATTACCCATGTACAGTGCATGTGTATATTTCAAGATAGCATTTGTTCACATGTGTACATCCTAATATAACGCGCATGTGCTATGCATGACCAACTACAAAGATAAAACTTTTGTGCATGAGTATGTTCCAAAAGAAACCTTGTTTTTCTGTATATATCTTAAGCCAAAGTTTATTTACATAAAATGTATCTGACATTATAAAGCACGTATAAATGAGTACATCCCTAGATTGGATACGTGTATAGCCGAATAATTATTTCACTCTTCTTCCTTAAAAAATAGAGTATGGTCTCAGACAAACAAGGTATAGTAGTGCCTACGCTTATGGAATCGTGAACACAGAGGTTGAGTTGTGTACCAATATGTGTCTATCTAAAAAGTAAACCATAGTCCTATGGTACACATGCTCTTCATATATCTCGGTGACCTGGCGGTCTAGGGGTAAGGTGTCAGACTTCTATGCTGGCGGCCGGGGTTCAATCCTCGGTCCCGGCCAAGATTTATCTGATTACCAAACCCTTCCTTCACCTCTGACGACAAGACATCTTGTGAATGTGGGGAATGCCAGGCCTCCACCGTGGCTCGGATTCCACGTTAAACTGTAGGTCCTCCATTTCATCTCACATTCACCCTACCATTACACATTAGCGTAAGTGCGTATAACCCGAACGGGTAGTAAGACGCGGTGCTAATAATAATAATAATAATTCATATATCCCACCTGTTATTTCATCAAAGAACAACCTAACCTAAAAAAAACTAGCTATGAACATTGATGGTCAGTGTTTAGATCCATTATGAAACGAACCAATAGCACCATTTTTAAGGGCAGTAATACAAAGTAATATTCATATTATAAAATAAACCAATTCATTTGATAGAAAAAAAATATTTATTTCATAAAATATAGGCCTACTACTCCTTTATGAAACCTGAGTTTGTCTTTAATGAAAGATCTGTTATGACATTAAATCACATTTCTTTCAAATAATGTACTGTGCAGCTATTTGTATTACTATTATTAGGCTATACTGCCAATGATGGGGAGATCAGGGTTCGAATCTTGGTTGGGTGTGCTGAGGTTTTTTTCTAAAATTGTTTTCCACTCTCCCTCCATGCAAATTCGGGTAAACTTTCTCCTCTAAATATAAACTTCCCAATCCCTAAAACTTTTAACTTAATTAGTACATAAGTGTATAACCCGAACAGGTTGTAATATGCGGGTCAAAAAAATAATTATTTGGTGTTCTGTCTTATGACAGGTCTATTCCTTTTGTAGGTGAACTTAGACCATTAATGCGCTTTGTCGTCCACCTCCTCCTTCAGTTACCATAATTTTCTTTTTTCTTCGATTCATCCAATATTTGAAACCTCCTTCTTCCTAAGTTCTCTATTCCTCAACCTTTCTTTCTATGATGTCACTCAGAAAGCAGTTCCTCCTAAGGATGTGTCTGATCCAGTTTGGTCTGCTTTGTACCGAAGAACCACTTCCAAAATGGTTCTATTTTCACCCATTATTTGAGAATTATGAATTTTCACCTATTTGCTATAAAAACTTGAAATCAAAAAGCCGAAAGGAATCTTATCAAAAATCTAAGCCTATGAACCAGAATATTTTTTTAAATGTTTATCAACAAAGTTGATCCATTTATTAATGATAAATACTTTAAAAATTTCACATGTGTAGAACATATATAAAACATTCTGTTCAGAGCATACAATTACGTTTTTAACTGCTTATTATGTTTAGAAATTCGCCTATTTTCTTTGATAAAACTCTAGCGCTTGTTTTGTTATGTAAATCTTTATAAAAGATTTATAAAATATATAATTTTATGAAAAATCAATGTTGCATCATAATTATTTAAATAAAGGTCTTTAAGAAGAGAAATAGGGCAGTTCAATACCTTCTTAATACATTATCACAGTTACATTTTGACAACTCAAGGATTTAAATCAGAGCTAATAAGAGTCAACACCCTCCCAATAGACTAGACCAGGGGTCACCAACCCTATGCCCGCGGGCACCGTGGCACCCGCCAAGCCTTTTGCATCTGCCCACCACTTTTGGACCACAGCTGAAAAGATATTGACTAATAATTTTAATCTGTCCTTTTTCCGACAAAAATAAAGTTTGTGCTTATCTACAGTATTGCTGTTCCCAGAAGTTGGTGATTGAAAGCCGCCCTCTCATTCCTATTTCTTTGCCGGCTCATTTACAGAGTGTACTTTACTCGGAACCACTGTAGTTTCAAGCTGAATGGTTTTGCTTTTTCCTAATCCCAAAGACCTACCCCCTTCCATAATTCTACCCACACTCATTAATACCATGATAATACTTCATATTTCCTTTGTAAATATCTTGACATGGGTTTACCCAGCTTTGTTGCTTGAATAAACACATAATAAATATATATTTTAAAAATGTACCCAAGCACCAAAATGGTGTTGAGTAGTTAAATAGTTCCTTGTGTCTTTATTTTGGTCTTATTAAAACCGTAAATAAAGCAGTATGTTTTTGATTAATGTTTTGTCATCTTGGAGGGGGTTCAACCCTCCTCCTTCCATGGCTACGACCTTGAGTATTACCCACAACCACATCTAACGTCACAATCGTTGTTTGGAACTTAACATGGCAGTTGACCGGCCGTGTCTGTAGCGTCGAGTCTGGCGGGAGTTAATAAATTTGCCTTGAAAAATTAACTGGTATCCGCCACAATAACGTTAGTTTTGATTGTGCTCTAAGTTAAAAAAAAAAATTCTGGGACTTCTGGACTAGACTATCGCTACCATTGAGATCGGGGTTGGAACCTCGGTCAGGTGTACTGAGGGTGGTTTCTCACTAAATGGATTTTCACTCTTCCTCCGCGAAAATGTGGGTACACTTAATCAAAATGCAACCTTTCTCATACCTAACTTATGAACGTAATTAGTACAAATACTTACAACCTGAATAGGTAGTAAGACACGATGCTGAAAAAAAACAGTCAAGCCATAGCTAGCAGTTGGGTCGTAGGCCCCGTAAAGATTAGATTTGAGGAGCATCCAACTTCTCACTATGCCAACAAATTTAAATTGATTTAATTGGTTGGAAGAATTATTGAGTGTTATATTATGTGCCTCATTTTCCTACCTATTCGAGATGTCTAAATACTTATACTATTTGTGTAAACAAAAGGATTGAATAATTTAAAGGAAATATACCAATTTGTTCATGAAAGAATTGTGGTGAAATATTTAGGAAAGATAAACGCCCTCAGCACACTCAATTATCAGGACTCTAACCCTCAACCTTGTCATTTAGACCACATTCTCAATGACGTTGAGCTATTTAAAAATAAATAAAAAAATAAAGGTAATTGATACCAATAGCGTTGAAGCACATCAAATGTTCTGCTTTGTCTGCTTGGGGCACTATTGAGTTGACTACAAAAGTTTATTTTGTTTAGTTTGTGATGATCTAGCTCATTGATAAAGGAAGATGTAGTAAGTAGACGTCTTGTTTCCACTCGCCTCGTCACCCGGTCAGACATCAGGCCATCCAGAAAATGAGTGAGGATTAAGAAATAGTGTCATTTGTTCTTCCTCCACAATCCACCCTAGTAAACATTTAATTGAAGTATGAGTTAAGATAGCAAAACAAGTTGTTTCTTTCGATACTGATCCGATACCAGGATTGTGATTACTAATATTAGTAAAATTATAGGAAAAAAATTATCGAGTAAGAAAATACTAGTATCAAAAGGAAAACATCAATATTAGTAAAGTATCGATACTTTTTTTACATCCTTAGACAGGATTTAAAAGTATTTAAAATAATCTTCCCAAGTCAAGGAGAGTAATACATATAGTAGGATTCTTGTTATATGGTGGGATGCGGGCAACGTTATTAAAGGTCGGTGTGCCTGCGGTTTTTATAGCAAAACTTTTTTTTGTAAAAATAAATAAAAAATGTATTTTATACAAACATAGAGTTTAGTTTCCTTCACCTGATGATACTAACAATTTGTTGAATATTTGTCATGAGCTTAGTAGCATTATCTAAAAACCTTTTTAAATAAGTAGAAAGAGCTTTCATGAAATTCCAAGACACCCTTGACAAATATTTCACAACTGTTGAGGTCATCCTGCGAATAAAATTAAACTCTATATTTTTATAAAAGAAATTATTTATTTATTTTGACCAAAATAAAATGTTTTAATATAAAAACTGGAAATACAATGAGTTTCTCTTTCGTTCCCTGCACTCCCATCTAAAGGAACATTTAGAAAATACAATTTTATTTTTGTGGTCAATATTGATAACATTTTATTATAACTTATTATTAGTATAGTTTAATAGGTGTTTATAGTGATCAAAAATAGCAGTTGCAGTTCAAATTACTGAGCGAATAAATGTATAAACATTGGTTTAGTATACTTTATAACTGTCAAAAAAGTTCCTTCCTATCAAACTCAGACGGAACCACTAAAACATCTCAGTTTGTTACTGTAAGTCCATATTGATTAGGTTTAGGTTGGCTTAAAGATTTCATATTGTTTACTAATTAAAACTTTTTTTTTCTAGCGCTCTTAAGTGGTTAAGCAGTCTTGAAAATAAAGCTCAAAATAAACTAGATATGGGAATATTGAAGTTATAATCTTTGGCAGGGGGTAAAGTTACCTCCTCATACCGACCATTTTGGTTAAGTCATTAATAACCACGATGTTGAACGTGCTAACCATAAAAATAACAATATCAAATTAAAAGATGGTGATAAAATTTTTAAAAAACTTTTAAATAAATATATATCTAATTTTTTTATAATATTTAATTCTACTAATCAAAACGAAATGGAAAATAATATTGGTTCTGGCAAAAATAAAATAAAAATATTTCTCCGGTTTTACTACCCATTTGACCTATAAGAATTCCATGGCATCATCCCGAAATCAAGCTATACTGAACTAGTGGCCGGCATTTGTTGGCGATTATAGTGTCAACTTTTTCGGATATGTGATACCATGTGGTGGTCACAAAGAAACTTCTAGTTATTAATCTCACTTTTATAGACTGGAGCTGCTACTAGTTTATTCAAGCAGCTCTTCATGGTTTCTTGCCAAGCTGAGTTTAACCCTGTTCTAGACCCACTGCTTTACAGTTAAAATCTGAAAGTATCAAGGATCGAACCTGGGACCTCTGGATCAGTATCTGGGAGCTCTAACCACAAGAGAGGCGATCAGCAATTTGTTTGGCATATAATAATACTTAGCACCGAGTCTTACTACCCATTTGGATTATACGCTTAAGTTCTAATTACGCTAATAGTTTAGGAATTGGGAAGGTTGAATATAGAGGAAGTGAACCTACATTTGAGTGGAGGGAGAGTAGAAAACCATTTAGTAAACACCACCCCGAGCTCACCCGACCAAGATTCTAACTTAGATCTCCCCCGTCATCAGCAGTCTAGCTCAACACAAAACTAGCGCGTTAGCTAACTACGTCACCTAGACGGGTCAACGTATAATCATAGTAACTAATTACCCGAATGTATTAGGGACGGGGAAGGTTGAATTTAGAAGTAGTTTACCTCCATTTGCGTAGATGGAGAGTACAAAACCATTTAAACCTAATAAAACCCACCCTCAATACACCCGATGGGGATTCGAACCACGATCTCACCACCAACGACAGTCTACAAAAGAAATCAAACGAACGGAATTGCCACCATTGTGATCTTCAAATATAAATGGTTATCTTATCAACTAATGAGTTTATTTATTTTGATAAACAAATCTTAATTATTAGTGTTTGAATACCACGTGGTACCAGTTTCATTCAACTGATAACTTTTTGCGAAACAATATGGCACCACGCTTAGAAAAGGAAACAGATATATGTTGTGAAGGATAGAAGAACTACATACAGCACGTGGGGAAAAAAAAACTAGCCATGACGAACTGGATCAACTCATTACATCACTAGCAAAGAAGAAGAGGAAGAAAATAACGGAGTAGTAGAGAAGAGTAAACCAAGGGCACGCATTCACATCACATACATACATACATACACACGAGGTACGTTATGTAGGCTAACCTACAGCTTAACTACTCATCTGAGAGCGTCAATGATGCGAAACCAGTCCATGTGCGTACAACTGGGTGATCTGTTGCCTCGCTTTTTTTTCCCCCACCTGAACCCCGCCCCCTCTTCCCACACCGCAGGTTTACCAGAGTGTCTCCCCTCTTTTTTTCTTTCTTTTTAATTGGAAGGAGAGAGTGAATTGTAACTTCAAAAAATATTAATCAAATAAGTAAAAACAGCTTATCTAAGAAACCTTTTTTTTAAATTTTTCAAATATTTAATTATGGATACAAAGATTTTTCTTAGAATTTATTGAAATTAAGTTGTTTTTTTAGAAATTTAAATCTTCTATAAGTGATAATTTAAGATTGTTTTACTGCTGGGTCTGAAAATAAAATTACATTAAGTTAACTAAAATTTAGGACAATTTTACCTACCCAATCTAATTTATAAAACTACCCTTTTCATCCCTTGATTTTCAATTAGGCCTAAGTCATTAAGGTGGGTTAGTAGGGGTTTTGGTTTAAGGGCATTATGTTTGTAATTTTTAGAGCAATTAGATTGGCAAAATAAATCAAATATGGCTCTTGTAGAAACATAGAGTTTAATTTTCTTCACATCGGTTCTTGAATATCTGTCAAGAGTGGAAATTTGATGATAGCTTTTCCTGTTAATTTAAATAGTTTTTTGTCTAATGCCATTATGCTAATGATAGATATTCAACAACTGTAGTAGAACATATTTTAGCACCGCGTCTTACTATCCGTTTGGTTTATAAGCTTATGTACTAATTACGCTAATAGTTTTAGGCATTAGTAAGTTTATATTTTAGAGGAAGTTTACACTCATTTGCTTGGAGGGAAAGTGATAAACCATTTTAGAAGAAAACACCCTCAGTATACCTGACCAAGATTCAAACCTAAGCTCCCCCTGTTATCAAAACTGTCTAATCTACTGCGAGAGTAGTGCCTTAGACCACGTGGCCACCGAGGCGCGTGTGAATAAAATTAAGCTCTTATGTTTCCGCTTGAGCAATAATTGAATTATTTTGCCAAAAAAATTGTTTACTATGAAAACTGAAAAAAAAGCCTATTTTATTGCGTCTTTTTTCACCCCACTTTAATAGCCATCCTGTCCAATAATTGTACAAAGGATAATAAAGAATTTACATTATATTTTAAATAACTTAACATTGGGTTTATAATAAACAATGTTAACTGTTTGATCAGGCTCGTAGTACAAGTTAAGGTAAATCAGCACCAGGTACCCCCCTTAAATCTTACTTCAAATAATAAGTATCCTCTTGGTTTTGATATCTGTATAAGTTGGAATTTAATCCCAGCATGAATTGAGCCAACAAAGTCGATTGTAAATAGTTTGGTGATATTTTATACCAAGTATTTAATTAACTTGGTCTATCTTTATATCTTGACTATAGAGATAGGAATTGTAAAGTCATAATTCATATGAATAGTACCCACATTTGGGTGGAGATAATATATGAAACATTTTGGGGTAAAACCTTCAACCTAACCAGCTGTGAACCCCGACTTCTATTCGTCTAGTAAATATAGCTTAGCGCAAATATTATACAAGTGTTCATCTGCCTATAATTGCAGGTAAGCGCGCTTAAGTACTGACCCCTAAATCTAAGTGTTTCTGGTTCGATGTCGTACGTTTGATTTCAAATTAAAGTAGGTAATTCCGGAGATTGTCCCAAACGTTAACAAATTATGAATGTTATAGTGACGGAAAATATACACCAATTAAAACTCGAATAATATTTTTAATTTTTTTCATTTATTTAATGTATTTAACGTATACCGTCTGAACCGACAAATTATATCAGCACACAACTAATAAACTAACTTAAAGTTATAGAATATACAACATAGAATCCCCGACTTATAATTCATCACTGTGAAAGGGGATACCACATTTCACCAATGATAAATTTTTCGGCCATACCAATAATCGAACCCGGGATTAGCCAGTAATACTGTAACGTTGCCCAGAGGACACCAGACTATACTAGTCGCACATCTTTTCGTAAATATTTTTCCATGTGCTGATAAGATGAGATGATGGTGTTAGGGGGTATGAGGGTGTGGGACCAATGGAAACACTTAGACCTAACTTAAGCGCATCTTAACCCTAGTTAACCAAACCCTGGTGACAGTTGGGTAATTCCCCTTTCAGGAAAAATACCTTAGATACCAGCTGAGAATTGAACCTGGGACCTTTGAGTCGTAGTCAGGTGCACTGACCACTATACTAGGAAGCCGGTTTCAGAGAGATCTGAAAAACATATATATAATCAGGGCCTAAAATATGGTGCATACAGTTGAGGTTATTTAGACGACACATATAGTAGCAGTAATAATAATAATAATAATAATGATAATGAATTTGAAGAGTCCTTTATGAGGACAAGGTTATATAGAACTATAATTATACACCAAGTTGGCCAAGATTGGCAACATCAAATATAAAATATTCATAATTCTTGTAAGCTATCATTTGGTACGAATATACTACCGTTCATAGGACTCGATTATATAAAAACTGAATTAAGTAGGAAAATTACATCTGGACAATTTAATTGAACCTTAGACCTTTGCCTTAGTGCTCCAATGCACCCCTACTGAGCTATCGTCTGTCCCTGAAAACGGGATTAATCCTGGATAGCTCTTTGGTAGAGCAATGGAGCTCTAATTCAAAGGCCCCAGATTAGATTCCTGTGCTTCCATGTAGACTATTTTTTAACTAGATTTAAATATAACACTCAACCAAAGTGTGATTCCATTAGGTTAAGAGTGTGAAGTTCGATTAATTCTTGGTGTGGCAGAAAGATGCACCTTTGGTCAAATTTGGGCTTCCTCTTTCATAGGATGGGCTTGGCGGCCAGGAGACTGTATTTTTGTGTCTGGGAACATTGCGTTTCGAACAATGGACTAGTGTAATGAGGTTATTTTACCCTGAGAAGTTTCTCACTCTCACGTCACGCAAATGTAGGTACCTTCCGAACTTCCTACCTTATTATTTAAATTCGAATAGCCCGAACAGGTAATAAGACGAGGTGTTAAAATAAAAATTGGAGTTAAGGTGATCTCGGTTACCTCTCCACAAGACCGACGCGACGCGCCTTGGGGTTGAAGAAGAGAGGAAAGGAGAAAGGGGGTGGGGGGAAGGATACCTCGAGTGAGAGCACAGATTACGTTCTAATCTAGAACCAGCCAATATGGACATGTCCCGGCCCCTCCCCATTCACGCAACGTTATGTTGAGACGACTCGGTTTGCAAGTATATAAGAACCCGCCGGTCATCTTGGAGAGATATTATCATCCTTTATCTTCGTTACAGTTGATACACGTCGCTCTACAAGCAACTATCTCCCCAAGTGTCCATATAGAGTGACATGATTAAGGTGAGTTATGAACCAGGGACTTTTTCCAAGTCGTCACAGGTCATAGTGGTTTTATATATACGTTTTGAAACTAGTAACGTAAAAAAAGGGGGCAAATAATCAGAATAGTTGTTTCGTGAAACTTTGTAAAAAGGAAATAATTAATTGATCCAAAAAAATATATATGTGAAACACAGCTGGCTAAAAACAGGCGCACCAACTTCAGTTTTAAAATATTCGTAAATGAGTTTGTGGCAAAGCGACTAAAAACATTGACCATAAAATGAGCTATTCTGTATGGAAATGGCACAAACATCCTTTTAACGTTTCCACTTAAATTATTGTATCCAGTCTTACTTTTTATTTTCATCGATATGATGACACATACTTATAACAGCACAATCTATTTTCAATGAAAGAACCTTTTTTGACAGCTAGAAAAGTTACTAAATCTAATTTCACATATCCATAATGTTAAGTCATGTGATCAGCAGTTGTCACTTTTAATAGCTATTATTAATATTTATGAAATATATATAACAGTATATTAAAATTGTATCTGTATTGACCTTGAAAAAAATGTTTGAAATTTCTAGATTGCCAAACTGTACAAACTAACAATTAATTCCACGTGGGTCTTTTGTGAAAAATATTTATTTTTACTGAGCTAAGGGTTACAGTTTATGATAACATCGTGGCCTAGATTTTTTTTAGCACTTATTATATTAGGGTTTCCCCCTTTAATATACAGAGTTGATGGATGGGGGACTGACCGTTTTGTCAATTATAGAGCTAAGAAAGTCTTTCAGTCAGTTTCTGATATCACTTGGTTCAGAAAGTGCAAATTAAGTGACCGTGGTAAAAAAAAGGGTTATTGATTTTTCGGAGGTAAGGCTGAGAAGGGTAGTTTATAAAAATGCACCTATATTTGCGGGGAATGATAGTGAAAAATCACGGTGTAAAAATACGAGTAATATTGCCCTATGAAAAATAACCATCTGTGCATCCAGTTGAGATAAGATCCTTGACCTCCCCGTTATCAACAATCCAAATTGATGGAGAGGCTGAATCTGACGCTTTAGACCATGTGACCAACGGTTCAGTTACTATTTGGTAAGGGAAATTAATTGTCTGTATATAACCTTAAAGGAATATATTTAGTAATCATTGTCAAAGTCTCCTATAGTTTAAAAGTAGCACGAGGATTGAAGATAGTATCTAAAGATAATTGAGTGGTTTTTGTTAGTTCAGTGAAAAAGTATTAGCCAGTAGATTTAAAATTTCCTAGCTATATTCCCTTGACCAGGAGGTTTTTATAACTAGATTTTTTTAAATTATCTTTTAATGTAATCCTTATTATAAAATTATGCAAATTTATCATCCTCCGTTTAACTTATTAATCTACTCCTTTGCTTGTATTTTTGTGCAGTGTATCTTACTACTCGATGGAGATATACACATATCTTCCATAAATGGCGTGTAGATGAGGACGTTATAAATTATTAGAAATAAGCCCTTGTTTGCGTGTAAAAACACGGAAAAACGTTAAGGAATAACCTGCCATTAGTGATCCAGGCGGGATTCGAGTCCCAACCTCCCCACTACCGGAAAATCAGTCTATTGCAAAGCTAACTGACATCTTAGGCTAATAGATGCTGATAAATGATTTAAAAAAAATATAGTTGAACGTTTTACGAACTGTTCGGGCTACAAGCATAATATGTACTAATTATGCCAATGTGTTCGGGATGAGTAAGATCAAATTAAATTATGGTAGATGTACCCCCATTTGTGTGTAGGGAGAGTGTAAAACTAATTAGGAAAAAACGCCCTCAGTATACTCGACTGGAATTCGAACTTTAATACCCCCGTCCACTGAAGTGCTACTTTTTTTTTTTGAGAACATAAAAGGTAATCATTATTAGATAAACGATATTATATTTTTACAATTTGTATATAAAATGGTCAGGATATTCGGGATCGTGACGATTAACTCATATAT